>PVJH01002829.1:0-157572 GCA_004026705.1 Nesogale talazaci
GACTAGTCACTAAAATCTCAGTTCCCTTCCCTGATGCCACCCCCAATTCAGAGAAATCTTTCAATCTAAGAAAGTTAGACAAGGCCAAGGGAGATCCATATCCTACCCCTATACCCTGGAACTGAGAACACTTGGCGAATAAGGCACCCTATGTCCCAAGACAACCAATGATTTTATCTGATTTAACCATCTGGTGGATAAAACCAGTGACTCCAACCTAAGGTGACCAACTGTCCCAGTTTTCTCAGGATCGAAGAGTCTCTTGCATCAAGAGACATTCTGTGTTAAACCTAGCAAAGTCCTAGGCCAATTAGGACAATTGGTTGCCTTACTTACCCAGCAATAATTGGACTTACAAGCATTCTGTATTGTTCCACATTTTAGTGGTAGCAATTTACCCCAGGTAGACAACAAAAGTTCAGGTGTGATTTTTTTTTAAAAAATCTTAGATTATATTTATCTCTCTCCTTTCCATCATTGCCCAAACCCAAAGAGTGGTCTCTACTCATTGTGTCTTGCTGTTCAGCGCCTGTCATCTCTCAAAGTCACTCTGCTGGTTTAGTTCCAGAGCCTGGTGGAAGACTCTTTAAGTAGCAGTATAGAAATAAGAACATCTTTGTTGCCTGTGTGTATTGTTTTCCTTTCACCTTAAATGGACATTTCCATGAAACTTAAAAGAGATGGAACTCAAGAAGACCCTACTATATGTATTTTCAGCTTTAAAAGCTTTGTGAACAAGAATCACACTGTTTAGGGCTCAAGGAGAAGGAGTGACTGGACTTAGAGTTTATACCTCTGACCTTCCAATGAGGCCTTCCCTGCTGCTGCAGCAGAGTTCACAGAACACACATGGCACACGTGAGACTAGTATTATACTGACAATGGTAGTATCAGTAAAATTCTTCCCCAGGAACTAGGCTCAGCTGTGTGACAGACCAAACTGGCTAATAGAAAGCCAGGCACTTGTGGTACACTGGTAACTCATGTCACATGTTTTTATCCCATTTGTGATTTGCCTTTACTTTCCCACCTAGAAACCAGCAAGGAACACTGACCCAGACTCCAGCCTAATTGAAGAACTCTTCTTCTGAATAGGAAAAGAAGGTGGTCACTTTCCCCTTGCCAGGAACACTGGTCTTGCCAACATTGGAGAGCATGCTTAATAGCTTTCTCCAAACAAGCACCACAGTTTGCATGGCCAGGGGCTCCACTTCACAGTGCAAGTGCTGCAAATACTCTGGCAGGAGCTTTTTGGAGACTTCCCATAAGCAGTGGCCTTGTCATCACTGTCCTTAACCTCACAACAACCGTTGGCCCCACTCACCTGCGGTACATAATCCTGACTCTCTGAACTCTCCGGCCTCCCCATAGAGTCTTCTAGTATTATCCTCCCTTTACAGATGGGGAAACTTGTACACAAAGAACTTAACTAACTTTCCCAAGGTCTCACAAGTACTGACTTGTAGGACTTAGTGTGGAAAATAGTGCAATCTTAGGGCTGAGCCCCGGTGGCGTAAGTGGTTGAGTGCGGGACTGCGGCCCGCGGGCTTGGTGGTTCAAATCCAGCGGCGGCTTTCAGGAGCAGCGCTGGGTAGCTCCCACGACCACCAGAGGGCAGTGATGCCCCCCCCAAAAAAAACAAACAAATAAAAAAAGAAAATAGCACAATCTGACACCTCCTAACCTCGACATCATATACCACCATTCGCAAAATCTTCATTCTCAGTTTCTCAGAACAAACCAGATGATGCAGGAGTGCTCCACAGATGATGCAGGAGTGCTCCACATGGGACTAATTGACCAGCACTTGGTAGCCGCACTCACCTGAAAGCTGGGCATTCACTTTTCTGCTTGCCAGAGGCCCTGCTGAGCCTGCTTCTGAAACCTTTGGAGTCTCACCCTCTGCTCTAGCTGCAGCACAGCTGAATACCCCCGTGCAAAGGGCAGGCATGTGATAGATGCTTTCCAGAGGAGGCCCTTGATCAACATGGGCATCAGACTACCTTCCGAGTGAATGGGAAGCCCCAGGAGGACAGAAGGCAACTTGAGCCAGCTGAAGGAGGGTTTGGAATCTTAAGATAATTGTCAGTGGACATTGGAGAAAAGAATCCAGCAATTACACATCCCATGGTTTTCCAAAGTAAAAAAGCATGGACCAGCATGGCTAGGTGCATCAACTGACTCATGTTTCCAACTTTTCCTGTGCCCTACAAACAAAAACCAAAATCACTGCTATTGAGTCGATACTGACTCGTTCAACCCTGGAGGGCATGTAGAACTGCTCCATGAGTTTCTGAGACTGTAACTAACACTTTACGGGAGTAGGAACCCTGTCTTCTTCTAAAGAGTGACTGGTGGGTGGTTTAGACTTGCCGACCTGTGGAATGAAGCCCGATATGGAACCATTACACAGCCCAGCCTCTCCCGACCGACAGGTGTGACTCGGTCATTGACCAAGAGACTGCGTAAAGGTTTGCTTTGTTTTGGTCTTCTGTTACTAGAATCACAATAATTTCTTAACGTTTTACTGTGAATTGGGTGAAGGTTTACAGGGCAAATCAGTTTTCCATTAGCAATTTATACACATTTTGTTTCATCTCCTTGATGCAGTCGTCATCATAGAACAGCCTACTTCCTACTTATGTTTCCTTCTTTCCCAATCATTTGGAACTTTGACCGTGGGTGAACGCAGTCCTTTTCATCTTAAGTAGCTGGTTGTTTTATGGAGTGCATACCCCCTTGTCTTACTGTCCCCCTGATAGAGCCTATGGTTTGGGAAACTGAAAATGAATCACATGAGTCATTTCAATCTCAAACCTGAAGGGTGACTAAGGGTAGCAGTCTCAGAGGATTTCTTATTGATCACTGAAATTTCCATATTTTCTCCTAGAGTTAAGAAGCACAAAGAAATTGGGCAGCTATGGTAAGTAGCGGGGGCTCATTGGTTCTTCCCCAGTCAGAGCTGCAGGCCTGACTCTTTCCGACTGCAGGCCAGGAACTGGCAGATGTCTCCTTATGACCTAATGTTAGTTGGTCTCTGCTAAATCCAGAGATTCTGGAAGAAATTGAATCATGTCAGACAGCAAGCATAGACATGAGAACAATGTATTGGTAAAGATTTCCAGTAATTTTTTTTCTAAGTAGAAAAAAGCTGATAATAATTTAAATGCCCCACAATTCCTATACTGAAGTAATATTACTGATTTCCCAACATGGTCCAGGTTCCATGACAATTGCTGGGGAGGCCACTGTGAGCAAAACCCGACATGACTTCTTTCCTGCCAGCACGCCTACCTGCTGGGGCCTGATTAAATGAAGGATAGCACACTCATATTCTATAATGTTCCACGGCCAGTATGGAGAGAATTTGCAAAGAATAATGAATAATCAGCAGTCTATTACTAGGTTATAATAGCAAGGCGGAGAGCAGGAGGCAAAATGGTATTTGTGCCATTAGCTGTATAAAATAAATTTGAGCTTTTGTTAATAGTGGTGGAATAATTTGGAAAAAGGATACCAATAATGGTTTTACAACACTGAGTGTATCCTCAATGGCTCTGAATTACACGTGTAGAAGTTGTGGCGATGGAGAATATTTTGTTGTGTATATTTTTGCCACAATTGGAAGAGAAATAATTACATAAATAACAATGAGCCCAAGGAAAAAGGAAATGTCCTCGAAGTTGCTGTGGTGAACACTGTACAACTCTTCTGGAGATCACTGAATTATTGAATTGTACGGCATGTGGGTGAAGTGCTAATAAAACTGTTAAAAATAAAATGCATGGCTCATAATCCACAACTCAGATAGAATGCTGTCAACACTGTCATCCTTTCCATTCAGCCTACCTCCCCTACTGTCCTGGACACCCCCAAACCCCCCCCCCACCAAGTACATTTGCTATCTGTGTGTAAGGACTGCGAAGTCAAGAGTTGACTGTTGACCTCTAGCTTGTGGAACAATGTGTGAATTCAGCTCTCTTTGGGAGTGGTTTTATTTACAAGGTTCCTACAGTCATAAGCATGTTGTTTTTGTGTCTTTTTTTTTTTTCTTTCTCTCTCCTGTCATTTGCCTTTGCAGGGCAGGGCGCGCCGGCCCCCCACTGGCCAGCACAGACATTGTGAGGGATGCTTCAACCGCCACTGCCACGTGCCTGTGGAGACCAATGTCTCCTGCCCCGTGGTAAGCTGCCACCTGCTTTGTGGTGCCACATTCCACCTGTGCAAGGAGACGGAGCACCAGCTCCTCTGCCCTCTCGAACAGGTGCCATGCCTCAACTCCGAGTACGGCTGCCCTCTCTCCATGTCCCGCCACAAGCTGGCCAAGCACCTGCAGGCGTGTCCTGCCAGTGTGGTCTGCTGCTCCATGGAGTGGAACCGCTGGCCCAACGTGGACTCTGAGACACCCCTGCACGAGAACATCATGAAAGAGGTCCCCGGCGAGGAGTGTTTAGACACGGCATTGGCCCTTCAGGACCAGAAGGACCTTTTCAGATCCTTAAAAATGGTGGAACTTTTCCCAGAAACGAGAGAAACCGCCGAGGAGGAAGCCACCCTGACTGAGGAAGCCACCTGGGAAGAAATGGGAGGAGCGGTTGGTGGCGCGGCTCCAGGTTTGGGGTCGCTGGGTCCTCCGTGCCCACCCAACGGCAGGCCTGCCGAGCTGAGTCAGGAAGAACGAGAAACATTAGCCAAAACCAAAGAAGGGATGGATCTGGCCAAGTTTGACCAGTGGGAAAATATGTTTAGCAAAGAGCATGCGGCCTCGGCTTTGACAAGTTCCTCCGCCAATTGTGAGGGCAAGAGCAGGAAGACAGCAGGGCCAGGTCCGACCCCTGACAGCAGCCAGGAGGCAGAAGGCGGGGCCCCAGCCCCAGGGAGAGAACCCCAGGAACCCCAGAGACAGCCGGACTTCCACGCAGCCATGGAAACGACAGGGCTTGCCCCTTGGCAGGATGGTGTTCTGGAAAGATTAAAAACCGCGGTGGATGCCAAGGACTATAACATGTATCTGGTGCACAATGGGCGCATGCTGATTCACTTTGGCCAGATGCCGGCGTGTACGCCCAAGGAGAGAGACTTTGTCTACGGTAACCTGGAGGCTCAGGAAGTTAAGACGGTGTACACCTTTAAGGTCCCTGTGAGCTACTGTGGGAAGCGGGCCCGAGTTGGAGATGCCATGCTCAGCTGCAGGCCCAGTGAGCACAAGGCCGTGGACACTTCGGATTTGGGGATCGCGGTGGAGGAACTCCCCAAGTCGGATCTCATCAAGACCACCCTTCAGTGCGCTTTGGAAAGAGAACTCAAAGGCCACATCATCTCCGAGTCCAGGAGCATCGACGGGCTGTTCATGGATTTCGCCACCCAGACCTACAACTTTGAGGCCGAACAATTCTCCCCGGGGACGGTGCTGGCCGACCTCACCGCCGCCAGCCCCGGGGGCCTCCACGTGGAGCTGTACAGCGAGTGTGTGACCAGGAGACACAACAAGAGCAGTTCCGCCTTCACTTTCACCTGCAATAAATTCTTCAGGAGGGATGAATTCCCCCTCCACTTCAAGAACGTCCACACTGACATTCAGTCGGGTCTCAACGGGTGGTTCCAACACCGATGCCCCCTGGCCTATTTGGGATGTACCTTTGTTCAAAACCATTTCCGCCCCCCAGGCCCGAAGGCCAGAGTGATCTATAGCCAGGAGCTCAAGACCTTTGCCATCAAGCCAGAAGTCGCGCCAGAGCTGAGTGAGGGCACGAGAAACCACGGTGCCTCTGACCATGGAAGGAAAAGCCAGAATTCTCTAAGCAGCCTGCCCCTGGAGGTCCTGCAGTACATTGCTGGGTTCTTGGACAGCGTCAGTCTGTCCCAGCTCTCCCGGGTGTCTGTGCTGATGAGGAACATCTGTGCCACTTTGTTACAAGAGAGAGGGATGGTGCTCCTGCAATGGAAGAAGAAGAAGTATTCCCACGGCGGCTCCTCCTGGAAAGTCCACCAAGAGGCGAGTAGACATTCATTCATTTGCTCAGCAGATGTTGATTCAGAGCTATCCCTATGGTGGTGGGGGGGTGGGGGTGGGAGATTAGAATGGTTGCTGGGGATGAACATGATCCCGGTGCTCAAAGAGTTCTAGAGAAGACATGCGTATCGCCACATCCACGATACCAGTTTGACATGAACTTGATTCCAACCTCACGACAGCTCCATGTATCAGAATGGAACTGTGTGGCCTTGAGTTTTCAATGGCTATGGTTTTTCTGAGGTGTAGATCCCCCTAGGGCTTTCTTTCCAAGCACCACTGAGGACTCAAACGTGAAATCTTTCTATTCAAAGTCAAGTGCATTAACTGCCTACACTACCCTGCTGATCGCTTATTATCGTGTCCTGAATGCCTTCCCTTTTACGATATGATCCGTGCTCTGTCCTGGTCCTCTCTGCTCTGTCCCCAAGAGGCTGGCCTCTATAGGCTGCCCCAATGGACTACCGTTCCCATTGACTTCTGGTTGAGCGAATCTAATGGGATTGTGTCAACAAGAGATGGGGGGAGGGGACAAGTAAGAGGGGGAGAAGAATGGTCTGCATACCTGTTCTCTAGCTCCCTCTCTGCAGTGACACTGTGATCAGCTATCGCTGTTCACAGAAGGTGTCTACCAGGTAGCTCTTTCCACTAAGCTCTCCTCTCTGAATTCCAGTAACCCTCCATGCTTGATCCTTTTCCGGTCAAGAGTAGCAACCTTCTGATTATTCCTAAGCGTGGACACCATACCGTATCTTGTGGTTGCCTACCCACACATCTGTAAAGCATAGCTTTCTCCAAAATGATCTTGAAATTAAATAATTTGAATGGACTATCCATTTCTTGCCAGGACCATGTGATGGTGGCCTTTTGAAAAGCTAAATGAATTCAGTTCACTGATTTTTTTTTATGGTCCAAATGCTTATTTAATGTTTAAAAAAATCTCCTGTATGAGTTGATACTCTGAAATGAAAACCTAATTTAAAAGTCATTGGGAAACAATCTCCTGGATGAACTAAAGAATTTTTTTCCCTTAGAGAAATCTTGTCCTTATTCTCAATAGGACCCTGTCACTTACTTGTATTACAGCCCCTATCAGCTTGAACTATACACAAGGGATACTCCTAGCACATAGTGACCAGTGCATCCCTTTTCAGAACAAATGCACTGATAGGCTAAATAATGAATGTGTGATGTGCAGTTAGGCCAAGGATTTCAGTGTTGAGTTCCTTTACAACATGTGAGTGTTAGCAAACTAATTTCACTGTTGAGTTCCTTTACAGCATGTGCGTGTTAGCAAACTGGTCTTGGAGAGTTATAATTTTCTATATTTAGTTCTTTGGTTATGTCTAGAACAATGTGCATGTGCTTCGATTCTTTCCTTTCTGAGCACTCCTCTCTAAAAATAACTGGTCATCTCCCTCACGTATGCATGCCTGCGTCGATGTGCCAAACCAACACTGAGACGAAGATCCTACCTCCATGAATACGACAGTGTCAGGGTGCTTACTACCTTTCTCTGTGAAATCAGAAGTAAACCATTACACGTGTACCCTAGCCACCCCCATTATTTATTTTGCTCAAGTTTGTCCCCAGTTCAGCAATGCCTAATCATTTTTGGATATCACTTGGTGTGAACCCATTTCTTTGTAGAAAGGAAGGAAGGGAATTTAGTCAGGTCCAAAGGGTGCTCACATTGAAAGGGCTTTTTAAAGTAAATAGATGGATGGTTGTGACATGCCAGGCAGAGCCTTTCTTACATAGGAACAGGTACAAAAAATTAAGGATAAGGTAGTCAAGGGTATCAAGTTACGGGCTAATCTCATGGGCAGATTTTTAAAACCAATGACAGTTCATGTTGAAGGACCAGAGGGTGTTGATGGTGCAGTGATTTGTCCATTGTCCTGTGAACTGCAAGGTCAGCAGTCCAAACCCAGAGACTCATCCAGGCAGAAGAGATGAGGTTTTCTGCTCTGGTAAAGCTTTGCAGCCTTGGGACCTACGAGCACAGTTCTGCCCTGTCCTATGGTCACCATGAGTCCATATAGACTCAATGGCAATGAGAGAAAAGGATTTTTAAAAGTGACACAAACAATAAAGGAAGCATGACTTCTGTGACTGAAAAATTCAAGATAATAGCTTTAGATTAGGATTGCTGTGACAACTCCAAAATGTTCTCCAGAGACCTTTTTCTTGCCCCCTTTTTCCTTCTACTTCATCAACAGTTGCTGCATTGTGAAAATCAATTCTCCCTTGGTGGCACCCTGTGAATGCCAACAGGATCAAGTTCAGAAGGGAAAGTGGGAATCCGCATCTTGATATCTCTGAGTGCTTCGAGTCTAGCATCTCATTGGCTTTGATTGTCCTGGTTGGAGCCATGTGTCAGTGCCAGACTCAATCTCTATGACTGGGGGAGGAGGGACAGCATCAATATGCTGATCAATTAAACCAATCCTAGCCTACTGACTACAGGAACTCTAGTGGGCCTGTGGATTAAGCACTGGGGTGCTAACCACAAGGTTAAGGGTTCCAATGCAAGAGCCTATCCATGGAGAAAATAAGGCTCAGAAATTTTCACAGTAAATAACCCTATGTAGTGGTTATACTCTGTACAGGCTCACTGAGTTGAAATGCACTTGAGCAATAGATTTGGTGCAGATTTTTGTGCAAATTCCTCACTCGATAAATAAATAGATAAATGAAAGAAAAAGAAAACCTCTCACTGCCTTTGAATCAATTCGGGCTCATCGTGACCCTATCGGAAAGCGTAGAACTGCCCTTTTGAGGGCTAGAAATCTTTTTGGGAGCAGAAAGACTCACCTTTTTCCTGTGGAGCAGCTGGTGGGTTTGAATTGCTGACTTTGCAGTTAGCAGCCAAATGCAAAACCCATGGCAGCATTGGTGCTATAGCCAGTATTAGTCATTTCCCCATACACTCCATGACTGGCCAGAAATTAGGAATGGGATGCTAGAGAAGTCACGGCCTTCCTGAGGCAGTTTCTGGAACAGGAGCGACACAGAAAAGAGCTTATTCTGTTCAAAGAAAACCAATCGGAAGATCTTGCCTTGGTGTTTACTTTCCCACTTTTTCTTCTTTCCCAACAGATCTGGCAGTTCAGCAGCCTGTTCTCCAAAATCAAGAGCTGGGAGTTTAATGAAGTCACCTCCATGTCTGAGCACCTGAAGGCCTGTCCCTTCAACATCGTAGAGCACAAAACTGACCCTATTCTTTTGACCAGCATGCGTGAGACCCCTGCACAGGCCCAGGAGAGCCTCGTTGCCACTTTTAGACCCAGACCACGAGGAAGAGAAACCTAAAGTTTCACCAGGATTCTTGGAGATTCCCTCAGAGTTCCAGAAAGTTGGAGCAGGCTGGGATTCTGAGAGGAGGGTTATGAGCATTTCTGGGTGGACTGGAAGTTGTAATGTTCTCCAAAATCTGAGTGGTTAAACAAGGTTTTGAATGTCCTACGCCCTGGCTTGTAGGATTGTTGGAGAGCTCTATTCATCACTTCGTTCCTATCCTTTTGTTTGAGAGAGTAATTCAAACTGAGGGGGAATAAAACAGGTAACCTTTAAGCCACTCGAAAGATGGGAGAAAGCGATGAAATTCCTCATCCAACACAAGTCTGTGTCTCTACAAAGAGTTTGTTCTCCCGTTTCCTGCTTGCAAAGTACCTTCAACCTCATGGGGCAGACAACGCAGGGGTGACGATAACTCACAGGGCACCCAAGGTGAAGGGCTCAGTTTGAAGGGTCTGGGTTTGAGTCTGTTTGGTAGTTAGGTCCAGAGCTGCTTTTCTTTTCCTACTGCCTTTACGCCCTGTGGGTCTGTATACAGCTCAACAGAAAAGGATCCCCTAAGTGAGCACAAGAGTCTCTCAAAAGGACACCACAGATCAAAGGCAGGGAGACAAAGGTGAGATCAGAATGTGTTGGACAGAATCTTAGGCAAATCTTATCTCACATAATTATGCACAGTGGTTTTGATGTTATGCAGCTCTCTTTTACTTACCAAAATTATATATATATATATGATGGTTTTAAGTTGGGAACCGGATGGAACTGATTTATTGGTATAGCTTCATAGCCTAGGACCACGTGTCAAAAAATAAAAATCCATACCTCTTTTCAGCTCTTTCCAGATATAACTGAAGGAGAGGAATTTTGAGTTATTTGTCTTAAGTGTATAGCCATCTCACCTTAATTGATACCGTTAACCCAGCACTCTTAGTAGTCTTCAATGATATAAGAATTAGGGGGCTGAGCCCTGGTGGCGTAAGTGGTGGAGTGCAGAACTGCAGCCCGCGGGCTTGGCGGTTCAAATCCAGCAGCGGTTCTCAGGAGTGGCACTGGGTAGCGCCCACGACCACCAGAGGCAGTGATGCCCACAAAAAAAAATTTTTTAAATTAGGGGGCGGGGAGAAGAATCATTGAAACAAGCAAAGAATCAAGAACTTAGCCAACAAGAGAGGAAGTCTAGTTAAATGGGTTGGTTGTGGTTGGAATCTAGTATTGACTAAAAAGGTCAAGAAGCCATTAGAGTAAATCCCAGAATAGAGATATGGTTATCATTTCATTTTAATATGCCACTTGGCACCCCTTGATAATGTAATTCTATTTTTTTTCTTATCCCCATTGTTTGGTTTATATTCCACCTTTGTGAAATTAAAAGACACTGTCTTCTAAAAAATAGAGTGAGTATTATCTAAGACTTAATGATGGCTTCTTCTGTGAAAAGGAGTCATTGGAAAGAGGAATGAAATCGGAAAAAAAGGAAGAGACTTCTGGTGTCCATCCCAGGTTAACCAAAAGCACCCTTAGCAAGCCCCTGGCTTTGACTCTGGGGTTTTCACTTCATTAGGGAAAGCAGAAAGGGGAGCCACAAAGTCTATAGTGATGGAAAGTAGGGCTGCTCTTAGAGGACCAGGAAGCAAAGTGCTATGTCAAGGAAGCAACTGGTGGTTAGTGGTTGTACACGTCAGTGTTGTACAACATCAGTGGCGTATGATGGTGAGGGGAGAAGGGAACCTTGTAGAGGGACCGTGGACTCAACAGGTGGTGATTTTCTTAGATGCCCCTATAGTGAGTGACAGGAATACAAGGAGAATTCGCTGACAGGGTGAAGTCAGGGGAGTAGGCAGCAGTTCAGGGGAGCTGAAGGAGACTATCCATCAAGAATGGAGCCTGGGAGAAGTCTGTGAGCAAGCAGAGCCCGCGATGAGTATCCCCACAAGAATATCAGCCCAGAGTAGAGATCATTCAAATGTGGGGAACAGTGAGGTCTGCAGAGCTGAGGGAGGAAAAATCTTGCTGTCTTCGCAGCACAGGAGATGGATGTGTGTGGGTTTGGGGGGTGGGGTGAGAAGGAGAGGAGGTGGAAGAAGGGGATGTTATCATAGAATGAGATAAAAAGCTAAAAGACGTGGCAGGACTTGGGAGATGTAACCAGAAAACTGCTGTTAAAGTTTAGTCTATGTGTGATGTCACATCAAAATGAGGTGACTCCAAATGCGTCTGTCTACGCTGACTAGAAATCACAGTGTCTTTAAGCAGAAATAAAAGTCGCTTTGTACTTTCGAAGGCTAACTGAGTGAATCTTGTGAACAAGGCCCAGGAGTAGATTTGAGATTCCCTGGCATGAAGCTATCCTTGAAGCCAGAGAGAGAGAGGGAGGGAGGGAGAGAGAGAGAATGAATCTCCAAGGAACACGCCTGAGGCACTCAGTGCCCTGGGCACATGTTACCAGCACTATGAGGTCCGGAGCAGCCCTGAGTCCTAGTCCTTGATCCTGCTGCTCTCCCCCTCTTTGAAAGTTGGGCTCTTCCTCAGAAACCAGCTACACCACGGATTTCTATGTCACCCACCAGAGACCGCCTACTGCCACTCTCCGACATCTTTCGAGGTTTTGTCCGAGACTTTGCCCGTCTCTGACCTGGCTGAAAGGAGCCCCGGTCGCCCAGTGGGTGGCACATTGCGCTGCTACCACAAGATCAGCACCCACCAGGCACCCATCAGCAGCAGGATGAGGCTGTCTGCTCCTGGAAAGATTGAAAGTTTCGGAAACCCAAGGGGGAAATTCCACCATTGGTTCCTATAAGATCCTATACAATCACTCTGAGTTTGCAAAGGACTCAATGGCAGTGAATTTGGTTTGTTTGGGGACAGGGGTTGTGGAACATTTGGACCGTGCTGGGGTTGAGCCCGTGGTCTGGCGCTGGGCTACACGAACGAGCCTTGCCTTGGCTTCCATCACCTCTCATCCCTATTCTTTGCTTGCTCTTTACCTTGCTGCCCAACACAAGCTGTCAAAACCTCCTGGCTGTTTTCCTATCTGACTTGGTCCTGGACCAGACAGAAGTTCCCTGTACTTCTTCTGTCCATTTGCTCCCCTGACCAGTGATTTCAGTCATGCAACTAATGGCTGGCAGCCTGGACTTTCTCAATTGGAGGCCCCTGGCTCTGGCTCTAAAAACTCTTAACACCTTGCCTGGGTGTTGCTCCTTTAGTTTTACTCTTTTCTGTTACCAATCTTCCCTTTCCCTACGTTCTAGCCCCCAGGGTCACCATACCCTAAAAGAGGACAGTCACTATTCCCAGGCAGAGGGTGGCTGGTCTCCCATGACTGCTAAAGCCAATGGAGGCTGTACTGGATACTACCTGAACCCATCTTACCAAACCTGTCGGGTCTATTTTGACCTGGGTTTCAAGGAAGTCTAAGGAAAGGACTAGTCTTTGACACTTGGGGTGCAGGTGGGTGCACAGCAGGTGGAGCGAATCTTCTGGGTCTATTTCTAAGAAGGAAGAGAATCAGAGTTGATGGGCACCCAGGACCACTGAGGCTGCACACACACAAAAAAAGTGCTACTGACATCAGCGTGGGCACGATTTTATTTTCAATTTCAAGGGTGGGGCAGAGAGAAGATTTGGAGAGCTCTCCACAAGAAAGGAAAATGGGCAAAAACACAACCTGGCAAGTGAGGGCCTCTTGGTACCACCGCCCCACCCAACTCACATAGGTAACCCAGGAAACCAGCAAGGAGCTCAGAGCTTGAAAGAGCATTCATCAGGGGAGCAACAAGACCATGAGATAGGTGTCCATGAGCAGGCTTGAGGCTTCTCTGGGGTAGGAATGGCACTGAGGGGCACACCCCTTCCTTAGGCAGACTCTGCCCACCCCCCCACCCCACCCAAGACTCTCATGGACTTGGAGGACGGAGTCTGCCTAGAATGTCAGGCAACTCGACATCCTCTTGGATACTTGAAGCAGGAATGGGGAGGGGGCGCCACTTTGGACCTGGGGCATCACAGCACAAGACATGGGGACCGCCAGTCACTCGAGGAGCTTGACATAATTTGCAGGAAAGAGTCCAAAGGAGCCGTGGCAACGTCCCCGCCACCAGCCCTCGTCCACCATCTCGATATCAGTGATGATGTCATCGGGGTAAAAGGAAATCTCATCATTGCCCTCTGTGAAGGAGGTCGAGAGGTTATGAAGGGAATCAGCCAAGAAAGAATGCCTCTGCCCAAGCCCCCACCCTCACGTTCAGGGAAGGGATGAGGCCTGGCTGCTGGCTGCATGGTCAGCCAGAGTCCTTCGGTGATCCCTGGAATTTATAGCCTCCTCTCCTATCAGGTGCCCTCAGACACCCGGCCCCTCGGGCAACTCCCAACCTACCTCCTTGGTAGTCATAGAGGGCTACAGCTGAGGTCCCGGTCACCCCAGCGGGGTGGCTTGATGATCCTGCATAAGAAGAAATTTAGTCTGACCAAAATAGGCAAAGCAAACAGACCCTGCTGGGCAAGAGGAGAATTTCATATTCCCTCTTTCCCTCCCCGAGATGACCACATTCAGCAGGTACCTGCCGTGGCCCTTCTGCTACTCACCATCAAGGGTGGAGGGAGGAGGAGGATTCGGGGGCTCGAGTACATCCTCATAGTCCCCCTCGGTATCATCAATGGGCTCACATCTGCCCATGTTCTCGGGGTCCTCATAGTCTCCCTGTGCATCATCTTCCTGCTCACATCTGTCTAGGTTCTCAACATCTTCATAGTCATTCTCAGGCTCGGGCATAGGTTCTGCTTCATAGATTGGCTCTTCCTCTACCTGGAGGCCTTCTGGTGTCCTAGGGGGTAGAGCTGGGGGATCTTCATTGTGCTGAGGAAAAATGTGAGCGTCAGCTATATACCCCCCCACTCCATGGGAGCGGTTCTCCAAAAATTCCCAGTGAAGGACTGCTAAGACGCCTTCACCCCTTCCACCATCCTGCCATTTATACCCTCCACCTTGGCCCCCATCTAACAACTTCTTGGGTGGAACAGAGTCCTTCCCACATCCATCCACTCCCAACATGCACCATAGGGTGGTGATTACGGCAAAAGGTGTGAGTGTGCAAGCTGAACTCCTGGGAAGTCAGGAGAAGACTCAACCCAGTGGACTCTGCAGAACAGCCCACTCTGGTGACTCACTCAGGCCCAAGAGAGCAGCTACAAGGTCAGTAGCTTGAAGCCACCAGTGGCTCTGTGGGAGAAAGACAGGGCTTTCTACTCCTGTAAAGAGTTTACAGACTCAAAAACCCACAGGGACATCTTACCTTGTCCTCTTGGGTGGCTATGAATCGGCATCGACTCGATGGCGGTGAGCTTGGAGCTTAGAACATTATACATGAAGAGACCACACTGGAGTGTGGACAGACAGGGAGCTTTGAGAGTACGCTTACCTCCTGAAGATTAAGTCTTGAGTGAAGAGCAGGCCCAGGGAGGTTCCTGCTGGTCCTCACTGGCTCGGGCTCTGGAGGCGAATCACTCGCTGCAGGAGGCCAGGCCTGTGGAGAATGAAGCATCTCTCAAGTGAGCAAACCTCTATCTTCTTGTTGACACTTCTTTCTGATCTGGAACATTTGCCCGTGCTCTCTGCCAATTTACAGCCACCTTGTCCTTCAAGGTGGACTTTGACTTGCAATGGTTCCAGTAGCAATGACTGGCTATCCTGTCTCCTAATGTCCTATGAATATCTCATGGGTTCATTTCTATCAGAGTCCCCATTATGCAGGCAGTCTGAAACTCCCTGAAGAGAGAGACAGCAGCAACGGACATTGGTAACACAGAAGAGGGCCTGTGCCTTGCTTTCTGCCATCACGTGAAACCTCCTGGGCTACTTTCTGGGTGAGGGATCCTGGATGTCGATCTTGGGAAAGTAGGCCCTCACCTTTGAGGAGATTTTCTTGGGCAATGGTGCTGGTGCCACTGGTTCTTTCGCAGACGCTTCGTGGCTCATCTTCACTACCGTCTTCAACTCCTGTTGCCGCCTGGCCTGCTGCTTTGCCTTCTCCTCTTCCTCTTGCTTCCTTTTCTCCTCAGCAATAGACTCAAATTTGGCCTTCAGGCCACGAGCACCACTGGAAGCTGGAGGCATGACAAGGATTTGAATTGTCTTGGGGAACATTTGGAGGCTTGAAGGAGCAACGGGAATGAAATAAGTATTCAGGAGAGAAACTGGGGATTGGACTGCTGGGGGTGGGTAGATAGAGAAATTTGGATAGAGGAACAAGAACATTACAGGAGGATGGTGTAGGCCTTAAGCCTACATTCCCATCTAGCTAGGACATGTTATCATAGACTCTTGTCCTTTCTAAATTATAAGCCTGGCTCCCCAAATCAGAATCCTTTCCCATTCTCATTTCCTAAAATCTATATACTTTCTGGCTACCACCCTACCCTCTATCCCAATACCCAACTTCCATCTCTGTATATGCTTTCCAAGCAATTTCACTCCCTTTCTGTGTATTCGAAGAGCCTGAATAGCACACACGGTTTGCAAACAGCTACTGCCCTAATGGTTGGAAGTTTAAACCCACTCCGCAGCTCTGTGAAAGAAAATTCTGATTATCTACTTTCATAATTATTATAGGAAATTCATAACATGATCCCCAAAGACAACATACTATCTTCTTACCCACAGAGTCACTACATCCTACTTTGATGAGTAGTACCTGGAATCTTAAAAGCTATGAGCAACTTATTTTAGGTGCAGCTAAGATAGTTGGCCCCTTAGAACTGTCAACCATACATCATCACAAGGACAACATTTGCCAAGGGAGAAAACTCAGGAGGCAGGAAGGGACAGAAAGAAGAACAAATGGGAGTGGTAAACACAGAACGTGGGACAAGAGCTGTCACATTATGGAGATTGTACAAGACATATCCATATACAAGACATCATGTATATGGATTATTGAAGAGAAAACCAATTTCAAATCACAATAAAAAGTAATGGGGAAAAAAGGGGGTAGAACTAAGAAAGCCCTATGGAGCAGTTCTGCTCTGTAGCGTAAGTCATTGCCGTGTGTTGGAGGCCAACTCAAAGGCAACCAACAACTCCGTGTTCTTTGTCCTCAATACTTTTACCAATGATACATTCCCTCTGCGTGTCTTCTTGAATGGCTCGTTGCAGCCAAGGAAATACAGGTCATGCATGTTGGGGTCAATTTTACTTCCGTGGATCTAGGTGGTGAAAGGCATGGAAGAGATAATCTTGGAGAAGAGAGACAGGAAAGACTGGGAACCATTAAGACTCACCAGCCTCTATGGGTGTTGTCTTCTTATAAGCTGTGGTTGGAGCCTCCATTTCATTGAATCCAACTGCACTCTGTGGGTAGGAGAATAGTGGGTGGGGCAGGGGTGGGAGTAAGGAGGGGACAGTGATCCAGAAGCCACAATGGGGGCTAGGGTCATTGCAAGCAGTCTCCCTAACTATTTGATTCTCGATAGTTGGACAGGGTACTGTTTTGTGGTAGAGAAGAGTGAAACAGTTTTTGATGACTGGGCTTGGCACCTCTTTCTGTAAGCTTAATGTGCCTTGATCTCACATCTTCAATCCCACTTGACTGGAATATATAAGAGCCCCTGGCCAATGCGTGAGGGGAAACTGGTGCAGGGGTGGTTGGTGACGGGAGTGAGAAGAGACTACAGATTGGGATTAGCAATATCAGGTAATCCATGAACATTAAAATCTGCCATCCCCTTTCCCTGGGATTTATCAGTCTCTCTTTGCCTCCTTCACTCTCCCTGGTTAAAGCTCAGACCTCTGAAGACATGCTAATTGGATACAAAGAGCAGTCAATGGAAGATACCAGGATAATAGGCTTTGGGGAACTAGAACCACTGTTCCTTCCCGTTTCCAGCTTTTCTTCTTGTTCTTCCTTTGCCCACTTCAGATGCCACTTAGGAAAATCTTCCAGTGCTTTACCTTATCTACTCGGTCCTTCTGGATTCCATACTGGCCACCAAAGCCCTTGGCATAATCTGAAGAACAGAAAGGTTTGAGAGTCCTAACAGAACTGGGCACGGGTGGATAAAGGTAACTGTGGAAGCAAAGTCTAGAAGCCCAGAATGTCAAAAATTATGAGATGTAAGAAAAGGTGAGAATTGGGAGAGGGATGGAAGGGGAGAGAAGGGAAAGGGTGGGGGAAAGAATGAAAAGAAAGACGTGGGAATCAGGCAACAGATAAAGAGTGAAGGAAAAAGGGAAGGTTAAAAGGAAGAAACAGGAAACTGTGTCATAAGGTGAGCCCCCCTCCCCCCCGAGCCATCTCTATGTGTCCAGGGAAAGAAGCAGACATTTCTGTTGTCTGTGACACAAGGTGGTCTCAGAGACTCATAGCCTAACAACCATGCAGTCCCCAGCCAGCCCATCTTGCTGGTTTCCTCATCCCTCTTTTTGTCCTCTACCCACCCACACTTGCTCTCCACCCTCATCCTCCATTGCACATTTACCCCTTCTGTCTTATGAGGCCACGAGATCTCTTCATCTGCAACCTCCCTCCTCCCCACCCCAACTCACCTCGCTGGGACTCGTGTTTCTCCGTCTCTCCCTTGTAGTCATATCCTAGGGCTGCCTTGTCCCATTTATCTGTCTCCACCCCATAACCGCCACCAAAGCCACGGGAGTAATCTGTAATGAAAGAGAAGTCATGAGAGCCCACCCTCAGGCCAGAGGGAAGCGTTGCAAAGGAGGGATATCTCAGTGAAGTGTGCATGATAGGAGGGTCCTGGGAAGATGGCAAGGTTTGAATACATGTAAATGAAAGAAATGGGTGTTCTATCTTTTGCAAATTTTCATTTAATACTGCTGTCTCCTTGTTTCTCCTCTCCACTTTTATCCTAAGATGAGAATATCATTAGGAAGCCTGGTGATTACCCATTGATCTGCTAACCACAAGGTCAGCAGTTCAAAGTCACTAGCCAATCCTAGGGAGAAAGATGAGACTTTCTGCTCCCATAGAGATGGTTAGCCTCAGAAACCAACAGGAACAGTTCTGCTCTCTCCATAGGCTTGCTATAAATCAGAATGGACCCAGTAGAAGGGGGTTTGGAATTTTAAGAGAATATAATTTTAATGGTATCTCCCTGGGGAAAGAAAAGATAAAACTCAAGTGGATGCCTATCCCTACACGGATACAAAACATAGAATTATGAACTACAATAGAACAATCTTTTTTTAAGTAGTGAAATTCAAAAGTAAGAATCCTGTATTTTGTGCTAGTGATTATAAGCCAATGCCACAGAACCACTGAGGGCCTGCTAGTTCCAAATGCCTAGGGCTTCGGATCTAGAATCTGGGATTCTAAATACTACACAGCAAGGGTGAAGAGTATCAAGTCCATTGGCCATATGAGGTCTAAGAAATCATCCATACCAGTCTACATCCCACAGTTCACCAAAGAGAAGCAGTTCCAACCATTATATTAGGTTCATTATGTGTCTGACCAAATACAGCAGGATAATTTTAAGTTGATAATTTTGCTTGCCCTGTGAATGATATTATCAATATCCAAATGGCCTTGGCAGAAAAAAAGGTTCCCCACCACTGTTCTACAGAAAGGAGATGGAGAGCAGGAAATGAGACCCTGTTCATTATCATACAGAAACTTAAAGAAATTCTACTCACTAGTATGTTTAGCATTTAGTGGGGGAAATTTTCCTGTGGTTTAGAAATTTCAGGTCTGCGCTTGGAAACAAAATAAAAATACTTAATTTAAACTGTATCTGTGATAAAGGAATTTTAAACTGAGATCTTAAATACTGATCCAAGAAAAATGATATTATGGAAAGAATAAGCCTACAATGGAAGGAATAGAAGAGAAAATTACCTTCGTGATAAAATGACCTAATGAGAGCAGATCATTCATAGGGACTGTGTACACATCCATCTGAAGAATGTAAGTGTGTATAAATCTGTTAATAAGACCAAAATCCATGGAGCAGAAATCAAAAAACTAAAGAAATTAAATAAAAAAATTTTCAACACTTCTTTTCTTATTAATTAATAAAACACATACATACACTAAAAAAAGAAGAAGAGAAAAACCAGTATACTCAAGATCTAAAGAACATTATCAATTAATAAGGTCTTGTTGTTAGGTGGTGTTGAGTTAGTTCTTTCTCTTAGCCACCCTGTGTACAACAGAATGAAAGAAACACTGTCCTGTCCTAAGTCATGCTCATAATGGTTCTTGTGTTTGAGCCCATTGTTGTAGTCACAGTCTCAATCCATTTTGGTGGGGGCCTTCCTCTTTTTAGCTGCCCTTCAACTTACCGAACATTATGTCCTCCAGGGAATGGCCGCTCCTGATAATATGTCTAGATTTTGGGAGACCATGTCTCCCCATCTTTGCCTCCTGTAGTTCCTCCAAAACAGATTTGCTTTATTTTTTTGGCAGCCCAATATTCTTTGCCAGCACCATAATTAAAACCCATGAGTTCTTCCTCAGTCTTCCTTATTCAATGAGCAACTTTCACATGTATATGAGCGATTGAAAAATATCCTGGCTTGATTCAGGCACACCTTGACTGGGGTCCGGCATACTTTAGGTCCTCGAGGTACCATTCTTGTTCTTCAGCACTGTAAGAATGCCTTATGCAGCTGATTTATTTGATGTGATACATCATTTCTTCTCTTGAACTGTTGTTTCATGACCATTGATTGTGGGTCCAAGAAAGAAAAAGTTCCTGACAACCTCAATATTTTCTCCATTTATCATGATGTTACCTATTGTTCCAGTTGTGAGGATTTTGATTTTCCTTCCGTTCCTTCATTCCTACCTTTCATCTGTACTGAAGCCGATACTCCTTCATCTTCATCAGAAACCTCTTCAAGTCCTCTTTGCTTTCAACAAGTGGACTTCTTGCTTCTCTGACGATTTGCTCAGCCCACAGAATGAATAAGCATGGTGACCAGATACAATCCTGATGTACATGGAGAGTTTGTAACATACTGTATTCTCTTCTTCTGATCCTACAACTGCCTCTTGATCCGTGTACAGGTTCTGCATGAGCACAATGAACTGTTCTGGAATTCCCATTTCCAGGTTTTGATAGAATACCCAGTGAAATGTTTCTTGAACATAACAAAATTGATAACTTAGCAAGAATAAACAAAGAAAAAGAAAAAACATGCATCAACCATAACAGAAACTAACAAACTTATCATTACAGATCATACAGTATTAGAAGAAAATAAGGAAATATTAAAAATGAATTTAAGAAGCCTTAATGATGTAGCGGGCTCCTTGTTGGAATGCGAATCACAAGGTCAGCAGTCTGAAACCAACAGATGGTCTTCAGGAGGAAGATAAGGCTCTCTCCTCCTATAAAGATTTGTCTCAGGGATACACACACACACACACACACACACACACACGAGACAGTCTTAGAAACCAACAAGGACAGTTCTACTCTGTCCTCTAGAGTGACTATAAGCCAGAAGCAACTCGATGGCAGTGAGTTTTTGGTGTCAGTGTTGGAGGGGGTTATATATTGAGGTACTAACCTCAAGGTTAAGGTGCTAACATCAAGATCAACAGTTTGAGCACACCAGAGACTTGACAGAAGATGAGTCTTCCTGCTTCTATAAAGATTTAAAGTTCCCCAAACCTGAAAGGGCAGTTCTGATATGTCCTGTAGCATCACAAGAAGTCATAATTGACTCAATGGCAGTAAGGTTGTAGTTTGATTTATGGATGAATTTATGGCAATAAAGTTGACAAAAAATTTTCTAATTGAATAGTAAGAGACATGAAGTTGTGGCCTTACTGAGTCTTAGTAATTGTTGGTCTAACTGCTGGTGACTCATTCTCTACTCAGTTGCCTGAGGCTTTCATTCCTGGTTTCTCCAGCAGCAATGACTAGATTGACCAACCCTCCTAAGTGTTGAAGAGGCTTATAGAAAAAATATCAGTTTATTCTAACTGATTTTTTAAAGATTATTCCCCCCCCCCCCCCCCCCCGCATCACTGACCTGGTGGAAGTATATTGTTACTGATTTAATAATTCCTTGAAAAGAACAACATACTACACCTGTCTTAAAAAAATTGAAAAGACTTACTAAACTTTGCATTTGTTTAAGAAATTGAATTAATAACAATAGTAATTATTTTCTAAAAGAAAAAGTGTTCCATTACTATGAAAATTCCTGGAACACAACCCAACACAAAACAACAATAACTTTTTTACATTTGGGGCACTTGTTTTCCAGATCCATGAACCTCTCATAAAATAAATACCCCTTTTCTTCAGTAATATAAGCTTAAAAACAAAAAAAAAATCACAAACCATTAAGGAAAGAAATTACTATGAGAAAAAGCAGATTGATAAAATGAAAAAGTTGACACCCTCAAGAATTGTTAATGAGATGGTGTCCAGGTAGAGTCAACATCTCATTAATTAGATTTCTCTAATGAAGAAAATAGAAAAGACTGTTTTCATTTGCATAACTTTAAGCTGCCAGAAACCTGGCCCTGGTATATTTGCATGATACAAGCATAACAAGATAAGCAGAACTCAGAACCAAGAACACAGTCTAGGATTTTGGTATAACAAAACAGGAAAGCCAGCGGCTGAAAGCCACAGCCCAAGTCCAAAACTGGCTCTACCAGTTTGGGACTCCAGAGACAGTCTTTAAAAGGCTGTAAATTGTGGTTAGACAGTGCATGCCACATCTGTGCTCATGCTGTTGGCCTGACAAACCCAGTCCAAGGGTCTCAGCACACTCTCCAAGGTCCTATCCTCTTCTGGTCATTGAGTCACCGTGGCATTATGCCTACACAGCAGTCCAGCCCACCACCATAGTAGGTCACAGGTGATCCCTGAATGCACTTTTACCGTGAGAAAAAGCTCAGGGCCCCTCGACCACCCAGGAACATGGCACCTACTTCTTCTAAAATGACAAGCAGACAGCAACATACCTCAACACCCTCAATGAGAAAAAAGCAAACAAAATGCAACAATGCAAGAAATCTTAAACCTAATGATTCTTATAGAAGAAACAGGTGTTGATCTGCTAGAAAAAGAAATCCTCAGAATGCTGTGTGGAATAATACAGGATATGAGGGAAGCAACACAGAGAAAAGGACACATTAGTAGAGGATATGGAGTCCACAATAGTGGGAATGAAGTACACATCAAAGAGAAATACAAGTGCAAATGGATAAGGTAACAGAAGCAAAACACAAGATGATAGACATCATCAACTGACTAGAAAAGGCAGAGAATCATACCACTGATTTCCCAAGGACATTCAGGAAGGCTTTAACAAACTGGAAAGACAAACAAGATAATCAGCAGAAGAAAACCTGAGATCAATGACAGATGCTATGAAAAGAAACAATATTTAAATAATAGGTCTTCCAGAACAAGACACAATGAAAATGTCAACAGCTAAATTAACCAGGGAATTACTGGAAGCAAGCTTCCCCACCATAAGGAATTAGAATCAGATATTCATACAGGAAGCAGAGAGGAACCCAATAATACTAAAATCCAGGAAGAACTCACTCATAATACATAATACTTAAATTATATAACTTTGAGGAAAAAGAGAAAATTTTAAGAGCAGCAAGAGAAAAAAAATGCATTCACATACAGTGGTGCTAAGGTAAGAATATGCTCAGACCTATCAGCAGATACCATGAAGAGAAGAGAATGGAATAACATCTTCCGAGAGCTGAAAGGAAAAAATTATCTGTTAACATAGATGATGAGGGAAGTCTTCCTGGACAAGGAAAAACTCAAAGAATATACCATGAGATACCAAACCCTGTGGAAAATCTTGCTGATCCACTGTGGTCAAAAGACCAACACTCACTAAGTATAAGCAGGCTATCACCATATGCACAATTTCATCAAGAAGCCAATGTGCTGAAATAATTGACAAGATAATATTTCCACAGAGGGAAAAAGAAGGCAATAATGAAACCATCTACATAATCACAACACCCTGATATGAAGGGAGACATGAAGACCCACAATGCAAAAGGTATAAGATGACAGCAATGAATTCACAGAGGGTGGTAATAAATCTGAATGTCAACGGCCTGAAGTAGCCCATTAAAAGACAAAGATTAGCGACTGGCTCAGAAAACATAACCCATCAATCTGTTGCCTACAAGAAACACATTTTAAACTTGCAGACAAAAGTAGACTAAGAATAAAAGGCTGGGGGAAAATATACCAGGCAAACAATACCTTAAAACAAACAAACAAACAGGAGTTGCAATCCTAATCCCCAACAAAATTGATCTTAATGTGCAAACTGTAAAAAGAGATAAGGATGAGCACTATAGAATGCTCAAAGTATCAGTAAACCAGGCACCTATAAGCATAATAAATACATACGTGCCCTACGAGAGAACCACAAAATTTGCCAAGCTGTTATTCAAAAGATGAAAAAAGGAATCATGAACTCAACAATCGTAGTAGGTGACTTTAATGCACCACTACCAGAGAAAGACAAATCAATGAGTAGGGGAGTTCAGCAGGGAGGCTACAGAGATAAGCACTGCAATTAAATGACTGGTGCCGATAGACATTTATAGTTTTCCAACCAAAGGTCAAAAAAATCACATTCTTTTTCAAGTGCATAGGGCTCACTTTCAAAAATAGATCTCATACTGGGACACAAGTCAAGACTCAGTAAAATCAAACACATAGAGATCACTCAGACACCCCACCAAGACCACCACACCTTAAAGCTGAAGATCCGCAAAAGGAGCACCATAAAAACAAGAGCATATAACTGGAAGATAAATAATGACCATCTGCAACGCAAATGGGTACTGGCTCAGATTAGAGAGGAAATGAGGAAGTTTCTAGAAACTAAGCAGAATAAGAATACCATGTACAAACCTATGGGATACAACAAAAGCAGTTATCAGGGGAAACCTGATAGCAATTAATGCATGTATGAAAAAGGACGAGAGATTTATAACTGATATGCTATCACAAAGCTCCCAGGAACCAGAAGAGAATCAACAGAACAACCCCCTCCATAGCAAAATAATAGAAATCAAGGCAGAGTTAAACCAGTGGGAAGACAAGAGAAAAATGCAGCAAAAATCTGGTTCTTTGAGACCAACAGAATTGATGGTCCAATCACAAACCTAACCAAGGAAAGGAAGAAGCAAACATCAATACCAGGATGAGGGGTGAAATCCAGGAAATCACAACAGACCCAACGAGATTAAAAGGACAGTCAAAAATACCATGAAAGCCTGTATTCTAATGACTTCAACAATGTGGAAGGCATGGACTGATACCTGGAAAAACAATCCTTCCCTAGGTTAACCTAGATAGAGGTTAACCAAGAACCTCAACAAACCCATATCAAAGGAAGAAATAGATATGGTTATCAAGAAGGAAACAACAATAAAAGCTACCAAACCAGACATTTTCACTGGAGAATTACATCAAGCATTCAGGAAAGAGCTGACACAGAACCTCAACAAAATGATTCCACAGCACAGAAGATGACAAACTCCCGAACACAGTCTAGGCAGCTACTATAACTTTGATACCCAAACAAAGCAATGATCCACAGGAATAGAGACCTATTGACTGGTATCTCTAATGAGCATAGATGCAAAGATCCTTAAGAAATTATTAGCGGATAAATAGAATATTAAAGTATATAAAACATGTCATCCATCATGATCAGGTGGGGTTCATTCTGAGGCTGCAGGGGTGGCTTAACATCCAAAAGACCATCAATATTTATTTACAGCATTGATAAGAAAAAGGATGAGTCGCATGATAATATCGATAGATGCAACAAAAGCATTTGGCAATATTGAACACCCATTTCTATCTAGACACTCAAGAAGATAGGAATGGAAGAGGAATTCCTCAATCTAACATATGCTATCTACAAAAAGCCAATAACCAACATCATAGTCAATGGAGAAAAGACAAAAACAGTCCCTCTGACAAAGGGGACCAGACAAAGGGGACACTTGTCCCCACTTCTTTGTGTTGAGCAATCCAACATGTAACCATTACATCACAAGGACTCCTTCCCCCACTTCTTTTCAACATTTTGCTGGAGTCCCCAGCTAACCACCATAAAACAGAATAATGACCCTGGAAGAAGAGGAGATGAAACTATTGCTGTTCATAGATGACATTATTCTATGCATTAAAAATCCCAAAGTTCCACAACAGGAGTACTGGTAGCAATAAGGAATATGGAAGAGTGGCGGGATACAAGATCAATAAACAGAGGTCTATTGGTTTTCTATATACATAAGGCAAGACTACAGTAGAGGAGATAAAGAAGAAAGTACACTTCACAATAGCCAAGAACAAACTGAAGTACCTAGGGATAAGTCTAACAAAAAAAACCCAAAAGACATGCAAGAAAAATTACAGAACCCTATTGCAGGAAACCAAAAGCAATCTACACAAATAGAACCATATCCCATGCTCATGGATTGGAAGACTTAATATAGCAAAGATGTCAATCTTACTCAAGACACTACATAAGTTAAATGCTATCCTGATTCAAATGCCAACAACTTTCTTCAAGGAATTAGAAAAAACTGACCCCCACTTTCATATGGAAAGGAAAGAGGCCCAGAAATGAACAGATAACTCCTCAAGACAAAGTGAGAGGGCTCACCTTACCTGACTTTAACACTTGCTATACAGTCACAGTGGTCAAAACAGCATGGCACTGGAATAATGTCAGATGCTCAGACCAATGGAAAAGAACAGAACATTCAGAAAGAAAAAAATCATTAGCATATAGATAATTGATTTTCAACAAGAGCCTCAAAAGTATCAAGTGGGAGATGAATGCCCTCTTTAATAAGTGATGCTAAAAACAATGGATATCCACCTGTAGAAAAATGAAACAAGACCCTTACCTCACCCCATGCCCAAGAACTCTGATTGAAAAAAAAATCAAAGGATGTACTTTATAAAAAAGAAAATTAATTCTAGGAGTAAACAATTACCCAAGAAATTACTCTAATGCCATAAACATGTTGGTCAGTTTAAATAAGTGTTCACTAAGTAATAATGATAGATTTTTCTGGGGCTTAAAAACATGATAGAACCAAAAACTGGTTCTGATATGATTGATATAACTATTGCTGTGACAATATAATTTCCTTTATTACTCAAGAAGAAAATAGTGATTTAAAATTTCAGACAAAGATGCATATTAAAATTTAGGGACAGCCTCTCCAAATAAAGAAGAATGCATGATTTTTAATCTATTAGAAGAAAATATCGACCTGTGGGCTGAGCAAATAATGAGCAGCTTGGTTATAAGGAGAAGAATGAGGCATAAGAAGGGGAGGAAGGCTTATTAACAAACTGTTATAAACATATGACACATATGCTTGCTGAAAGTAAAGAGGACTTGAAGTACTTGCTGATGATGATGAAGGACTGCAGCCTTCAGCATGGAGTACAACTCAATGGAAAGAAAACCAAAATCCTCACATCTGGGCCAATAGGTAACATCATAATAAACAGAACGAAGACTGAAGTTGTCAAGGATTTCATCTTTGTTTGGATTCACAATCAATACTCTGAAGCAGAAGTCAAGAATCAAATAACTGACTGCATTGGGTAAAGCTGCTACAAAAGACCTCATTAACGCATAGAAAAGCAAGGATAGTACTTTGAGGACTAACATGCACCTGACGCAAACTACAGTATTTTCAATCACCTACGCATATGAAAGTTAAACCTTGAATAAGGAAGATCGAAGAAGAAACGATTGATTGACTGCAGGTACCATGGACTGCCGAAAGAACAAAACGATCTATTTTGGAGGTAGTGCAGACAGAATACTCCTTAAAGTCAACAATGATAGACTTGGTCTCATATACTTTGGGCCGGTTACCTGGAGAAGCCAGTCCCTGGAGAAGGACATCATACTGGGTAAAGTAGCTGAAGCAATGACAAAGAAGACCCTAAATGAGATACGTTGAGATAGTCGCTGCAAGAATGGGCTCAACCATAATTGTAAGGACGGTGCAGAGCCGAGGATGGCCTGTTCTCTTGTACAGTTAGGGTCACTATAAATCAGAACTGACGGCACCTACAACAGCACAGGAAAACGGGAGACTGCGTGCTGTTGTCAGTGTTAGGAAAAGCAATTTCAGGGGGAAACATAAGCAGCGAGAATAAAGGGGGAAATTCAAGGGAAAATGGAATGAAGCAATAATGGGAAATCACCTCCAACTTTTTGAAGTCTACCACGGGCTTTGATTTTAAAAAAACACACACACAATAGAGTGGAGGGTCTTGGAACTAAAGGGAGCTGGAGACAGCCTGGGGCAATGAATCTGAGTGCAACAGCAGGTCAATGGAGTCTCTAGGGCTGAAGGGCAGGATCCTTGCCTTTCTGAGATGTGTGCTTCTCCACTTCGCTTTTGTAATCAAAGCCAACTGCTGACTATGGAGAAAAGGAGAGAGAATTGGTTAGAGACAGAGACACCAGTTTCTTTCCACCCCAACTCACCCCCAGAGCTAAATGGTATTGCTAGTGTGAGGCATTTCCAGTCCTGGAGTCAGCCAGGATCCAGACATTCCTTTTTCACCATTCCAAGCGCCACGCAGCTGTATCCCCACCTGGTCTAGAAGCAAGTCTCGGCTTTGCATATGAAAAACTAAGGGCTATGTATTGACTCACAAGGTTATACATGATCATTGCACATTGTTGAGGTGATTCGGTCTGTGGCTCCTAGGACAGTCAGTGGGATAATGAGGTATCAGACTGGAGGGCCTGAGATGAAACAGGAAGCACCATGCCGATTTACAGGGCTGTCGTGTGTCCTTGAGTTTGTGTCTGATGGCAGCCGTTCGACGGGACAGAATAGAACTGCTCCAGAATCTTTAAAGAAACACCTCACCAGGTCTTTTCTCAAGCCGAACCCGCTGGTGGCTTTGAGCCACGGAGTACTTCCTCTACTTCACCGTACTGCTTTTAAAAATGACCTGCTGCTCCTTTCCTTGGCTCCATACAGACAATTGCACAAGACCTGCTGCTCAGTGTGTCTTCAAGCCTTTCAATTATTTAAAAGGTGCATGCGCAGTAAATAAAGAAAACTGGTAAAGAATGTATTGCCAGGAGGGGTTGGTTGAATTGTTTTTCAGTGTGGGTGAATTCACATAGTATGAGAGGGAGAAAGACTAGCCTGTAAAGAGTCACCACTCTGAACCCCACAAGGACAATTCTACCTTGTTTTACAGGCTTGCTAGAAGCCAGAATCCACTGATGGTGGGGAGTTTGGTGTGGGGACATTTTGTTGTTCTTAGAGGCTAAGTAGGATTTGCCTGTTGAGTGTTCCTAACCTAAAAATTGCCTATGTAGTGTGTTCTGAATTTTTCTGTTCTTTAATTTTATTTATGTATTGGTCTACAATGCAAAAAAATAACTTTCTAGCACTTAGCTTTTGAGCACATTGCTGGTTGAAAAAAATCAGATTGAGGGTTAGGGTTAGGCCTAGGCCTAGGGATAGGGATAAGAATAGGGTTAGGGATAGGATTAGTGTTAGGGTTATGGTAAAGAAAAAATCAGATTGTTGTGAGGGGAAAAAAGTCTTCTTTTCTCAAGTAGCTGCAAGGGAAGAAATATTATTCTGCACTATAAAATTAGTTCAATGAAGTCAAGAGCTGAGAACCTCCATAAGTATCAGCCTTACTTTCTGGTGCATGATATTCTGTAAGCAAACTATCCTTTTAATCCATCTTTAAAACTGTTTTGTGAAAAACAAAACAAAAATCCCCCCCAAAAAAAACATTTTATGTTTGTGTAGAAGTAAATCTTTAAAAGACCCACATCCGAGATTAATGTCAAATTCCATCAGAAGTAATTACCTTCTAAAAAGCATGATCATCTTAATAAGTGGTTTTACTAGCTTGTTTGTACATTGGTAAGAATATTTAAACAGATACTTTTGTTTTCCTAAAAGGCACAACATTGATAAAGTGTCGATATTAGGTAAAAAGAAAAGTTTAGAGATTTTCCTCTTCTCTCTTCAGCAGACAAGTATTCTAACAATTTATAGCTTAAGGAATTCCTTATGCCCTGGTGGGGTAGCGGTGATGAGTTGGGCTACTAATCTGAAGGTCAGGGGTTTGAAACCAGCATGGGAGAAAGTTCTCAGAAACTCACAGGAGCAAGTCTACCTGGTCCTGCAGGGTTGCTGTGAGGAATTGACTCGAAGGCAATGGATTTGGCTTTAGAATTTTATTGAAAGAGTTTGAGAGTCTTTGTCTCCTTTGAATGAATGCCTCTGAGTCCAGTAGGTGGCCTCCAAAGGCACTTGCCGAGAACTCAGAGGACTCCTGGGGACTTTTAGAGCTCTGCTAACCACAAGGAACTTGCTGAGGGAAGTCAAGGGAACTAGCATCCTCTTCCCTTGTCTTCCAGCAGAGAAGCACAGACCCACGTACCAGGGAGAGTTCTGGTCTGGCCAGTGTAACATTAGGTGAACAACGTAGGGAAAGAGCTGTCACTTACCTTGTCTGCCCTGTCTCTCTCAACTCCGTATTTGCCTCCAAAACCTCTGGCAGCATCTGTCTGAGAAGAGTGCTTCCCCACCTCAGCCACATATTCATGGCCCACAGCACTCTGAGGAAATAAAAACGTAATAAAGGACAAGATGATAATCATAGCCAGAGGGGATACCAAGAAAGCAACAGAGATGGTGGGAAGTGAGAGTATAAGAAATCCCATTCTGGGTTACACTGATAGCCTCCGGCAGTTCATGCCAAGGAGTTTGATGGCTGGGAGACCAAGTTGACTTTTCTGGAATATCATTAGTAATCCATCATTCAAGGAAGTCCAAGAAGATGGGCAGGGAGGAAGAATAGAGTCTAGGGAGACAAAGTTGTGTTTAGATGATTAGAAAAAGACAGCTAAAATAAGGATGTTGTCCATCCAGAGAGAAATGAAGTAGGTGAGAAGATACCCATTACCGCTGGCTGACTGGACACAATAGCTGTAATTAAGTCTTTCAGAAGACAAACTGCTGTTGTGGTTAGGGATCTCTGTTCCTGCATAGCATTGAACTTCAGAAGCCCCACTTGTGCGCTGGTAGTTAACAGTGACCGACTTTTCATAGAGTCACTGTGAGTTGGTATCAACTCAATGGCAGTGAGATTGATTGCTGTTGCTTCGACTCTTCATATCAGAGGAGTTTAATCAATGTAGCAGGTAGCAGATCACTCAGTGCCTTCTACAATGTATACCACCTACCTGTATTGTTTTCCATCTGGTTTTGACAATATTTATATGTGTCTTCTAATATTTAGATATGGATGTCTTGATGATCTGAGAATTAAGTAATGTATCAAGTCAAATAATAATACCATCTTTCAAAGTCTACACTAAAAAAGATATTAGAAACTTTCTCTTTCCCTTAATATTGCAAATCCCATGCTGGGATAAATAGCACCAACACAAAAATTGATGCAAAGTTCTGCCTTATATGAGATCATCAGAACTCATTTTGCCATATTTCTGTATCTGCATATGACAGTTTCTTCTTCTTTTTAAAAAAATCATTTTATTGGGGGTTCATACAGCTCTTATCACAGTCCATACATCCATTTATTTTGGACACTTTCATTTGCATTTTAAATTCTTTATATTTAATGGATAAAGAAAATTCAATCTACATATTGGAGGGCCATCTAATGAGTAAGTTCACATTAAGAATTTTCATATATATATATATATACTAGCCTTTTCTATGGAGTGTAGTGGCTTTGCTAGGTGAGCATTGGAACTGCAAATCATAAGATCAGCTGTTCAAACCCCAGCATTATGCATCTAATTTATAATAAAAAGTTCATTAAAAGAAAAAGGGGGCATAATGCATGTACTAAATGACTGAAACTTAAAAAGACATGATGAACTAGGAAAAACAAACAGCAGCCTTCCCACAAGGGAGAAAGATGAAATTTTCTGATCCCATGCAGATGCATAGGGTCCGACTTTCAGCAAAATTGCAACTGAGTAACAAATACCAGAGAGACCCCGCAGAAATCAGCACAGGGGAGTCACTAAGAGGGAAATTCCACACTGCTGGGCTGCTGGAGGAGCATCATAAAGATAAGTAGGCTCAGAGCCACTATGGTTTGAGTTGCTGGGGACTTTGGGCTTACCACAGTGGAGGCCAGCTAACGTTTAACCTTAGCCCCGCCAATGTTTCAGCAGGAGCCGGGATCCTTTGGAGCTGGCCCAAGGGCTCTATCTTAACACAGACTCAGCTTGACACTGCCTCAGGGCAGAGTTTAAACCCCTCCAGTCCCGTGGTCAGTAATTGGGACTCAGTATATTGTTACTTATTTTCCCTCTATTCTCTTGCCCCCACAGTCTCAGCAGGTTCAGTTGTTTTGTCTTTTTTTCTTCCCTTTTGTCACACACCACTGCCAACCCCCAGGCAGTCCCCTTAGCCTACAGCACTTATGCCTGCCCTCCACCCAGCTGAGGAAATAAAAACGTACCCAGCTGGGGAAATACCACCCTCTGCAGCATAACCCAAGACTGAGGAAAACACCCCCACTTTCTCTGAAGGAAATCTCACCCACCGTCCTCTGGGGGAATTCCCCCTACCCCAGGGGAAATTCTACTTTTCCACCCTGTGCATCACTTAACAGGTAGCTGGGGAGATCCCACCCACCTCTTCCAGGAGAAGTCCTGTCTGCATGGCTGGGGGAGCACCTTCTGTGGTCCCACATGATGAAGAAAACTTTCTCCTGTCTGCCATCATGCCTCATATGGCCCAAGGCAGGTTGGCTAATACTCTCCAATGCTCCACTCTGCTGAGGGACCTTCTACCCAACCTCTGTAGTGATTTACCTGACCAGGACAATTCTATCCGCAGGCCTCTACACCAAAGCTGGCATACTCACCTGACTTCTGTGGCATTTTGATTGCATCAGGCACCCCTGTACATGCTCTGCAGTACCCCCAGCTGCCATGGGCCACACCTTATGGTTTCTTGTGAGATCATCCAGTGCAGCACCATCCTTACAGATCTACAACCACCCAACCAGTGTCACCTTAGAGGACCATCTAATTTGCTCTCAAAATAACAGAATATAGATTGAAGAGGGAAAGAATGAAGCCACAGGAGGATAAAACAGTAGGACAATCACGTAGTGCAATTTGCTGCAAGCAGTTCACAGAAGCATTCCTACGAGCCCCCAGAGAGAGCCCAGCACTCTTTGACTCTCTGGAAAATGGCACCAGTCTCCTCTAAAACAGCACAATGCAAACAGCAATGAGTCCCAAGGACTTCAACAAAAAGACAGGAGAAACAAAAGGTATTGTCTGAACCTAACAACATATATAGAAGAAGCAGACATTGATCTGCCACAGAAAGAAATTTTCAGAATGTGGCTTGGAGTCATACATGATATGAGGGAAACATTGCAGAAAAAGGATGAAATGATAGAGGAGATAAAGTCCATACGCCAAAGGGAAATACAGGAGCTCAGAGATGAGATAACAAAAACCAGTAGTAGACTCACAGACTTCACCAACTGACTAGAGAAGGCAGAGTCACACCAGTGACCTAGAGGACAGCCAAGCAGACTTTAACAAACATGAACAAAAGTCTACTAAGATCATCAGAGAAGCTGAAGAAAGTCTAAGAGCTATGCCTGATACCATGAATAACAACACAAGAATAATTGGATTACCAGAGGAAGACACAACAAAGAAGTCAACTGCAATAACAGTGAGAGAATTCTTGTAGGAAAACTTCCCCAGTTTAATGAATAAAAACCAGGCAACAACTCAGGAGACTGAAAGAACACCAGCTAGACTGAATCCCAAGAAGTCACCATAATAGTTAAACTATCCAACTTTGAGGTAAAGGAGAAAATCATGAGAGCAGCTAAGAAAAAAGCAATCCCAAATAAGAGTTTGCTCAGATCTATCATCAGACACTATAAAAAAAGAGGAGAGAATGGAGTAACATTACAAAAATTGGAGGAAAATAACACAAACGCAAGAATATCTAGCCAAATTATCTATCATGATAGGTGGGTAAGTAAGTCTATTTACCCAATTTATCTATCAAGCTAGATGGAGAAGTAAGAGTCTTCCCAGACAATAAAAAAACTCAAAAAACAAAAACAAAACAAAAAAACTCAAAGAATATGTTAAAAGAAACCCAGCCCTACCAAAGGTACTTGTTGACCCAGTACAGATAGAAGAACAGCCCTTACCAAGCACAAATAAGAGACTACCACATAGAACAACCCCAGCCAGAGGGCAACAATTAGAAAACAGTCCCCAAGATAGTATTGGCCTAAGGATGGAAGGAAGTGAAGAATGAAACACACACACACACACACAACACAGTGATGACAAAAGGAGGGTAGGAAAATACCCAACACAAAAGGTATAAGATGACATCACAGAGTCCACAGAGAGATGTAATAACCCTGAATATCAATAGACTGAACTCAGGCATTAAAAAAACTGACACTAGCAGACTGGCTTAGAAAAACATAACCCATCAATCTGCTACCTACAGGAGACACATCTCAACGGCTGGAGAAAAACAACATACTAAGAAAACAACAATCCAAAAAAATAGGAGTTGCAATTCTAATCTCACATAAAATTGACCTATACAATGCTCTCTATACAATAGACTCTAAACAATGCTCATGGAAATGGTAGACAAAGAATCACTAAGTATATTAAACATATATTCCCTAAATGAAAGACCAGTAAACACACCAATCAAATGCTCCAGAAGATGAAAAAAGAAATCACAGTCTCAACAAGCATAGTAGGTGACTTCAATATACTACTCACTGAGAAAAATAGATTACAGGGAAAGAAACTCAATAATGGGGCTAGAGATCTAAATACTACAATTAAATCACTTGACCTTATAGATCTTTATAGAGCTCTTTATCCAAATACAAAAATTCACATTCTTTTCAAGTCCACATGTCACATATTTGAAGACAGACCACAGGCCAGGACATGAGTTGAATCTGCATAAATTTATGTCATACACACCCCTCTCTCTGACCACTGTGCCATATGGCTGGAAATCAACAAAAGGAAGATGAAGAAAACAAGGACAAATAATTGGAGGATGAATAGCTATTGTAAAAAGAATGTGTGCTGGCCCAGGTAAGAGATGAAATTAGGAAATTTCTAGAAACCAACAAGATATGAGAACATGGTGTACCAAAACTAATGGGACTCAGGAAAGGCAGTTGTCAGAGGAAGTTTCATAGCCATATATGCACATATGAAAAAGGAAGTGGGATTCATGATTTATATGCAGGCACAAAATTTACAGCAAGTGGAGCAGAATCAACAGGACTATACAACCAATAGTAAACAAAAGAAATAATTTTAAAAAACAGGGCTGAGATTCAACAGAGGGGAAATTAGAAAACCATGGGAAAAATAAATGCTGCTAAAAGATGGTTGTTTGAAAGAATTAACTTGACAGACCGCTAGATAACCTACCTAAAGAAATGAATGAACAAGTTCAATAGTAAGGATGAAACAGAGCCCATTACAACAGACCCTAATAAAATCAAAAGGGTAATTACACAGTATTTACTACATAGGGCTGCAGGCCAATGAATTCACTAACTTGGAAGACATGGACAAATTCTTGGAAAAACAATCCCTCCCTAGACTATCTCTGATAAATGTCAAGAATTGCAACAGACCCATAGCAAGAGAAGAAATACATGAGGCCATCAATGATTTACCTACAAAAAAGTTCCCTGGACCAGATGGCTTCACAGGAGAATTCTACCAAACATTCAGGGAAGAAGTGACACCAATCCTACACAAAATCTTCCAGAACATAGAAAAAGATGGTAGACTGAGCCCCGGTGGCGTAGTGGTTGTGCACGGGACTGCAGCCCACTGGGTTGGAGGTTCAAATCCAGCAGCAAGACTGGGCCTCTGACTCCCACCACCAGAGGGCAGTGATTGCCCCCCCCCCAAAAAAAGAAAGAGACGGCAAATTCCTGAACTCTTTTTATGAAGCTAGTATAACTCTGATACCAAAACCAAACAAGAATCTCACAAGAATTGAGAATTACAGATCAATATCCCTAGTGAACATCAATCCTTAACAAAATACTGGTCAATAGAATATAAAAGTACATAAAACAAATATTTCACCATGACTAAGTGGGATTCATATCAAGGATGGAGGGATGGTTCAACATACAAAAGAGTATCATGATACCATTAGTATCATTCACCACATCGACATGAAAAAACTATAAAAACCACATGATAGTATTGATAGATGTGGGGAAAGAATTCAGCATCTAACACCAGTTCCTGTTAAGACACTCAAGAAGATAGGAATGGAGCTATATCTGAAAAAAAAAACAGCTAACATGGTAGTCAATGGAGAAAAGACAAAAACAATCACACTGAAAAAGGAGACCAGACAAGGGTGCTCCTTGTCCCCACTCCTATTTAACATTGTACTGGAGGTCTTAGCAAACAGCATAAAGCAAAAAAGGACATCAAAAGCATTTGCCTGGGAAAGGAAAAGGTGAAATTCTCATTATTCATAGGTAATATGATTTTATATATGAAAAATCCCAAACGCTCCACACAGGAAGTACTGGAAGTAATAGAGGACTATGGCAGAGTGGCAGGATACAAGATCAACAAACAGAAGTCTATAGGATGGCTATACACATTGGATAAGACCACAGAAGAGAAGATAAAAAAAGTTGGTACCCTTCACAAACCAAACACAAATTGAAATATCTAGGGATATACCTGATTAAAAAACCCAAAAGACTTGTATGAGGAAAACTACAGAACACTATTACAAGAAAACAAGAGTGACATCAACAAATGGAAGACTATTTTATGCTCATGGAACAAAAGACTCAATATGATAAAGATGTCAGTTTTGCCCAAAGCACTATATAAGTTTAATGCAATCCTGATATGATCACCCTAATCTTCTATCAAAGAAATGGAAATACTGATTACCAATTTCATATAGAGAGGGAAGAAGTTGCAAATTAGCAGAGAATGCCTCAAGAAGAAAGACAAAATGGGAGGGCTTGTTTTGATCTTAGCACATGTTATATAGCCACATTGATCAAAACTGCCTGGTACAGGTATAATGACAGATACTCAGACCATTGGAAAAGATCCCAAACCCCAAAATAAAATCGTCAGCATACATACAATTGATCTTTGATGAGGGCCCCAAGAATATCAAATGGGAAACAGATGCCCTCTTCAACAAGTGGTGCTGGAAAAAATGGATATCCACCTGAAGAAAAATGTAGCATGACCCTTATCTTACTCTATGCATGAGAATAAACTCAAAAGGGATCACAGACCTTGAGGTAAAATCCCAAACTATTAGGCCCATCAATGAGGAAATTGGAACAAACTTAAGAATTTTGATGTAGAACTATCAGAAATAGGCAAGGATAAAAATACAGATGTGGCACAAATTGACAAGTGGGATATACTGAAGAAAAAACACCTGTGTACATCAAAATAATTCACCAAGAGAGTAATAAGAAAGCCCACAGATTAGGAAAACATCTTTAATAATGACACTTCAGACAAAGGCCTTATTACTATAATCTACAATACTCTGCTAACTTCCAAAAAGGAAAAAAAAAACTAATTGCCCACTGAGGACATGAGCAAAGGACCTGAACAGAAGGTTCATATGGGCAGAAATCTGAATAGCCAATAAACATATAAGAAAATGTTCCTGGTCATTAGCCATAAGAGAAATGCAAACTAAAACAATGAGAAACCATCTAACACCCTCAAAAATAGCCCAATTCAAAAAATCAGAAAACAACACATGTTGTAGGGGCTGAGGTGACCTCTAGGTATGTACAGCCACTGTAGGAATTGATTTAGGAATATCAATTAGGAAAAAGACACATGGAAATTGAGCTACCATATGACCTAGCAATCCCCCTACTGGACATATATCCAGAAGAAGAAAGAAACAAACTATGGTCAAATACCTGTGCTCCAATGCTCATCGTAGCAGTTCACAATTGCACGGAGTTGGAAACAAGCCAAATTTCCATCAACAGAAGAATGGATTAAAAAACTGTGGTACATGCATACAATGGAGTACTAAATCAGTGATGGGCACATGAAACATATTGTCGCATGAGAAGAACTGGAGGAAATTATGCTAATTGAAGTAAGTCAAACACAAAATGACATGCGTCCACTGAGATAAGCTTATTTAAAAAAAAAATGCAAAGGGGGGCATAGGGCAAAAGCTACTGTATACAAACATTCCTGAGGTGAGGTTCAGGTAATGTGGCAGGGGCCAGACCAAATCTAGGGGTACATATGGTAGCCAACTAAAAGGGCAGGGAAAGAAAAAAATGGGGACAAACAGATAGAAATATGTAGTGGGGGAACAATACCCAAGAGGAGAGTATTGTTTATATCTCCACAGGAAAAGAGGGACCAGACTTCAACCCAAGAGGTGAATGAATCATGTCAGCATGGAGCATGGAGCCAGTGGAGGTGTCTGAGAGTCTGGCCCTGATCCCAACGGCATGGACAGCCACCCTTTCCTCCTGAAGAATTTACTTTAGAGAACTGCACTGAAGTTGCAGCTCGGGGAGAGGGACGTATCTTACCAAAGCACACAGGAGCAAATGAAAGGAGAGGAAGAGAGAGTGTGGACAATATCCCTGCTCAGAGCAGCCAATGCACAGAGAAGATCATATGACCGGCCCCGCTATGAGATACAACATCCCTTGCTGACACATACCTTACAGGGGACTACACTGGACACAGTGTTGGGATTACACCTGATCTGACCCAACCACACTGAGGCAATACACTAATGATGTGTGGAAGAGCAGGGGTGAGGTGGGGAGCAGTACAGGGAGGTCCTGAAGGAGTGTCAAGCATAGACTTTGAGGACAGGGCATGGCACTCCATCAGACTTGACCAGAGAACACTCCTAGAGGTCAACAAACAGACCTTGAACTATTTACAGGTTTTTCTTTTTCTTTTTTTATGTCATTGGATTTTGGGTTGTGATCATTCTTTTTTTTTCCTTTTGTTGCTTTGTCTTGCTATGCCTTGGTTTTTTGTGCATATTAATATCTCTGCAGATCTATCTAGATAAGATAGGCTGGATGTATAGCCTAGAGGAGAAAACAACAGGACCAATGGTTCCGGGGGGTCATGAGAGAAAGGGAGGTAGAGAAAAGGATAGTGCTGACCAATGCAGGAATTGGGGAACAACAAGTGATCCAAAGATGAGGGTGTCAGGGCTTGATCAAGGGTAATATAAGTGAAAGGAATTACTGAAAGCCAAATGAAGGCTAAGCACCATAGTGGGACAAGAGGAAAGTAAAAGGAAATAGAGGAAAGAAGTAGGAGGCAAAGGGCATTTATAGAGGTCTAAATACAGGCATGTACATGTGTAAATATATTTATATATGATGATGGGGAAATAGATCTACATGCATATATTTATAGGTTTAGTGTTAAGGTTGTACATGGACATTGGTCCTCCACTCAAGTACTCCCTTAATGCAAGAACACTATGTTCTCTTAAATTGGCAGTCCACAATGCTCACCTTCCCAACATGATCACTGAAGACAACTGTGTACATCAACAAATGTGGTGAAGAAAACTGATAATACCTAGCTATAAAAAGATATAGAGCATCTGGGATCTTAAAGGCTTGAAGATAAACAAGCAGCCATCTAGCTCAGAAAGCAACAAAGCCCACATGGAAGAAGCACACCAGGCTGTGTGACCAAGAAGTGTCAATGGGATAGGGTATCAGGCATCAAAGAACAAAAAATCATGTAATTGTGAAAGAAGGGGAGTGCAGATTGGGTGGGGACTCAAAGCCCACCTGTAGGTAACTGGACATAACCTTACAAAAGAGTCTCAGGGAGGAGATGAGCCAGTCAAGACACTGTGTAGCATTGATGAAACATACAACTTTTCTCTAGTTCTTAAATGCTTCCTCCCCTCCTGCCCCCATTATCATGATCCTCCTCATTCCTTACATAACCAGCTAGACCATAGGATGTACACTGGTTCAGGTAGAAACCAGAACCACAGGGAATCCGCGACACATGATCCCTTCAGGACTAGTGGTGAGGTGAGAGTGAGGATACAGGGAGGGTAGAGGGAAGGTGGAGTAGAGAGGGGAAGTTGATGATAAGGATCTACATGTAATCTCCTCTCTGGGGGACTGACAGCAGAAAGGTGGGTGAAGGGAGACATCAGACAGTGTAATATGTGACAAAATAATAATTTATAAATTATTAAGGGTTCTTGAGGGAGAGGGGAGCAGGGAGGGAGTAGAAGAATGAGCTGATATCAAGGGCTCAAGTAGAAAGCAAATGTTATGAGAATGATGAGGGCAACAAACGTACAACTTAGGTCGACATACAAAGAATGTATGTATTGCTTGTGATAAGAGTTGTATGAGTCCCAAATAATATGATTTTAAAAATCTGTGGTACATGCATATAATGAACTACTATGCATCCTTAAAAAGCAATGATGAGATTTTTAAAAAAGCAATGATGAATGCATGAAGTACATTGTCACATGGGAAAAACTGGAGGAAATTTTGCTAAGTGAAGTAAGCCAAGCACTAAGAACAAGTGCAACATGAGTCTGCTGAGGTAAGTTTAAAAATGCAAAAGGGGGGACAGTGCAAGTGGGACTTGCCCTGTGATCCTCTCTGTGCTGTGGCATAATGGTTGTGCGTGGGACTGCGGCCTACTGGGATGGAGATTCAATTTTAGCAGCAGCTCCACAGGAGCAAAAGGCTGGGCCTCCTACTCCCATCACCAGAGGGCAGTGATGCCCCACCAAAAAACAAAATACAAAAAAAAATGCAAAAGGGGCATAAGAGGAAAGCTACTGCATACAAATATTCTTGGGGTAAGGTTCAAGTAGCTTAGTAGGGGCCAGACCAAATCCAGGGATACATATGGTAGCCACTTAAAAAGGAGGTGGAGGAGGGATAAAAAGACATGGGTAGTGGGGAAACAGGGCACTAACCCACCCAAGTGAAGGGTATTGTTCCTATCTCCATAGGGAAGGAGGGACCAGACTTCAACCTGGTGCTTCAAAACATGAATGCAACATACCAGCATGAAATAGGGAACCAATAGAGAACCAGACCAATCCCAACTACGTGGACAGTCCCCCACAGAAGAATCCACCTCAGAGGACAGCCCTGAAGCAAGCACTGAAGCTACAGCTCAGGGAGAGGGACATGTCTGATCAGGGCACACAGGAGCAAATGCAGGGGATAGGAAGAGAGGCCGGAAGACATCCTGGCCCAGCAAGCCCTGAGTAGGACATTCCTTTCTCAGAACAGTCAATGCACAGAGAGGGCCACAGGGCAAGTCCCACTATGAGACAGATGTCCCTTGCTGACACATAGCCCTACGGGGAACAACACTGGAGACACAGTGTGGGAATTGCACCCGATCTGACCCCACCACAACGACACAAAACACTAAGGGTGTGCAACAAAACAGCAAGGGGAGCAGAGAAAGGAAGTCCCCAGGAAATACCAAAAAATAGACATTGGGGCTAGGCCATGGCAACCCATCAGACTCAACTGAGAAACATTCCCAGAGGTCAACAAGCAGACCTTGAACTGTCTATAGGCTTTTCCCTTTTTTCTCATTGCTTGTTGTTATTTTGTCTTTTTTTGTTGCTTTGTCTTCCTCTGTCTTGTTTTGCGTGCATACTATTATCTCCGCAGGTCTATCTAGATAAGATAGTCAGAATAAACAATCTGGAGGAGAAAACAAAGGGACTGACATTTCCAAGGGGATGTAGGAGATGGGGAGGTTGGGGAAAGGAAGAGAGTGCTAGCAAACCCAAGGATAAAGGAACAAAAAGTGATGTAAAATCAATGGTGAGGAGGCTGTAGGAGACTTGGTAGGGTGTCATCAAGGACAATAAAGAGTCCAGATGAAGCATACAACCTTCCTCTAGTTCTTTCATGCTTCCCCACCCCCACCACCCCCACACATTATTATGATCCCAATTCTACCCTAAAAATCCAGCTAGACCAGAGGATGTACGCTGGTACCGATAAGAACTGGAAACACTGGGAATCCAAGACAGATAAACCCCTCAGTACCAATAATTAGAGTAGTGAGATCAGAAGGATAAGGGAAGGGTGGGGGGAGAAAAGGGAAACAGATCACAATAATCTGTATATAACCCTCTCCCTGGGGGACAGACAACAGAAAAGTGGGCAAAGGGAGACATTGGACAGTGTAAGACATGAAAAATTAATCATAATTTGTAAGTTATCAATGGTTCATGAAGGAGGTGGGGTGTGAGAGGAACGGGAAAAATGAGGAGATGATAGCAAGGGCTCAAGTAGAAAGAAATTTTTCTGATGATGATGATGATGACAATAAATGTGCAAATGTGTTTGACGCAATGAATGGATGGGTGGATTGTGATAAGAGTTGTATGAACCTCCAACAAAATGATATTTTTAACTGCATAGGTTCTCAAACTTAAATGGCCTACCACCTCCTCTGCAGGGGGAAAAAAATTCCTGTGCTCCTTTGGCAATTAACATCTTTTATTCTATAGCCCATAACCTGGGATAAGTGTAGGTATCTGCTTTTTTAACCCCCTGGATCATTCCATCACCCCCCCCCCATCGCCAGAGGGGTACTATCTACTATTTCAGGAAACATTGTTACAGGCTAAGAAAACCTACATAGCATCATTATTGAGTTAGAATGGACTTGATGGCGGTGGGTTGGGTGCTGGGTTACATACAAAAGAATACTGACCACACAATAAGATAAGGAACACTAAAGTTGTGAATTACACATAATATAAAAATATTTAGCTGAGCCCTGGTGACGTAGTGGTTGTGTGTGGGACTGCAACCCACAGGGTTGATGGTTCAAATCCAGCAGCAGCTCTCCAGGAGCAAGGCTGGGCTTCCTACTCCCTCCAGGGCAGTGATGCCACACATACAAAGCAATATTTAAAAGCAGAAGACAAGTTTAAAACATATTTCCCTGTTTTTACACTTTTACCTCCTTTCTCTTCCCCAGTCCAGCAGGTACAGAACGATAGGGGCTGCAATAGGTCGCCAGTCCTCCAAATAATATTATGTGTATACTGTATTTTCTAATCCAAACACGTGTTATACTTTTGAGTGAGTTTTACCCCATAATACCAACAATAATTGTTCAAGGTATTTAAAAAAAAAACCTCTTTAAACACACCTTGTCCATTCGGTCTTTTTCTACCCCAAAGCGGCCTCCATAGCCATGAGATGCTTTGGGCGCTGATTCCATCTCTTTCTTCTTGAGAACGTCATGCTCCTCTGACACTTTGTTCCTCAGCTGGTGGATGCTGGAAGTAATCACACGACAGACACGTAGGTAGCACAAGGTCACCACACCACCTTCTCAGAGAAAAGAAAACCTCGAGGTTTTTTTCTGTCTGCTGTTTGCAATAACCTGAGCCTCCACATACACGAGTAATGAGTGTGGAAATAAGAAAGCATACGGCCTACACACCATAGCTTGATTGAAACACAACCCCCTGAGGCCATATTATTTCTGTTTGTTTGTTACTTGGCTCACTGAAATAATTTTCTGATCTCTGGCCCACATTCTCATATTTCTAACTACCAGAGCACCTTGATATCTCTATATTGTCCATTGATTTTTTTCTCTGACTGGATTTATTCTAGCAGTTAAATAATCTGTTTTAGACACATTATTTCTTTTTTCACTTATGCATTCTTGTAGTGGGCACCTATGGGAATAGCTTTAACTATAGAAAAACTTAATTATACATAATAAGAATCAAGAAAAAACCTACATATCCAATACTTGCAGTGTCATTTTTCTAAGACATATTGCAAAATAATAATAATAATAATAATGATACATTCCAAATCACTATGATTGAGTTGATCTGACTCATAGAGTCTTCCTAGGACCAAGTAGAACTGCTCTTTGGGTTTCTATAAAGTTTTATGGGAGCAGACAGCCTCTTTTTTCTCCCGAGGAAAGGCTGATGGGATTGAACACCAGACATTGGGGTTAGCAGCCCAATACTTACCCCTCCACCCCCCGGGATCCTTCAGGCTAGATCAGTCCGGTACGTCTTTGGAAATTACGCTTACGAAAAACGTAGCATTAGGAAATGTTATCTGCCTGTAAGCATTTGTGTACTTTCTTTCTTTTTAATTAAAAAATGTTTTTCCTGTTTTTTTCTATTGTGTCTTTTTCTTGCCATGAATTAGCCCCCTTCCTCCCCAAAGCCTGATCTGATCGTTCCTGAGAAAAAACTAATACATGAAAATTAAGTTCAAAATTCAGTGATCAATGACGTCCCTAGCACTTTAGGACCTAAAACACCTCGATTTCAGACACTTCTGCCCCTCTGAGAAAGGAGTTGTGGATGTACAGACCATCCAGGGTTCAGCTACTGCTCTCATAAAGATCGCAATGAAGGCGGCTCCAGGAGGCAGTCCTCCATCACCTGGGGTTGCCAGGAGTCCCGATCAACCAGAAAACACCTAAGAACAGCCACAACCGCCAAGAGAAAGCAGTGCCCACAGCAGGCGTCCTCTGGCTCAAGTCACTCTCACACCCCAGCTGCGGCCCTGGAGTGTAGCGAGAGCCATGGCTGCCAATGTGTTTGGCTTGCAGAGAAGGAGCTGTAACTCGGCTCCAGCCCCAACAAGTGACGATCGACTGAGACTCAGGCACACATCAGGACCACGAGGGCTTCTTAGAGACATTTGGGCCAGGGCATTCTAAATAAAAAGAACTTCCTGTAACAAGCAAGGGAGGCTTGGAAGTATCGAAACGGCAGTGTGAGTGAGACTTCATCTAGAATCACTAGCTGGGGAAACCACAGAGATTGGGTTACAGCAGGGTGGCCATCTCACAGCTGGCCGCCTTGAACGAGTATCTCGTTAATGGCCTTTACCAACACCTCAGGAGGAGATGCTCTCGCCACAGTTTAATTTTAGCAAGCTGGCTTTGAGCCAGATGAACTGAAGCGGAGTGCTGGAGGAGCCCTCTGTGCCCATGCCTGTGCTAAAGCCGCTGGCAAGCGGGAGAGCAGCGATCCTGGTGGCGCGAGGCCGTCAACACCAGTGCTTAAGGTCAAAAAGGGCCGGTGGTTCCAAGAACATAACGACGACTTTCCAACATTGCCCCACTCAAGTATTCAGAGCAAGAGTGGAGAAAATGGAGCCAAATTTTACTTTCAAGTGGGAAAATTAAGTTAAAAGCTTTAATGAGCCCAATGACGGGTCCCCGGATCCTAGCTATGCTACAGTTGAAATAAGTTTGGGTTTTTTTCCTACTAATAGTGCATGCTTATGGGCACATAAAAACCTATTCACAATTTCCAGAAGTTGGACGTTAGACATGTGAGACATGAGAGCTCTTTTGTTAACTCAAATACAATACTTAAGCCACAGAAATAACACATAAATCTCTTAACTAACAGTTTGAAGTTCTGTTGGGTAATATGGTAAAGGACATTGACTTTGGTTACCTCTTCGTCAAATCTCTCTCAACTCCAACAATGCCCTCTGTCTCATCAACTCCATTCAATTGTCCAAATGAATTAAGCTGATCTGTGGCTCAATGCCATTGCATTTTCTAGAATAATTCTCTCCATCCACACTCATTACCTAGTAGGCAAATAGCTATTCACCTTCAGCTTAAAGGCCTGTTATTTTTCTGACCAGCTTCTTACCTTCTTCCAATCCACCCCATACATATGACAGACCACATCTTCCTTTGTGCACTCACCCACAGTCTAGCAGTCACTGCCGTCCATCAGTGTGCTTATTTGTCAAACATCCCTCGTTATCTCAACTAGCTGCTGCATAGAAGTAAGTTTTTTAAATCAACTCGAAAATGAGATGTCCTCTTAACGGATGACCGCACAGTGTAAGGCCAGTAAGGGATCATGCCCACCGAGGGTATAATTGCAGTGAAACTGTTGAAGCGTGAGCAGGTCTACTCCTTTTCAGACTCTTTAGGTGAGAGCTGAAGGCATTTCAAATAAGTCTGACCTACATCATTCCTGAATTCAGTCAATCTTCGCTGAGCAAATTTGGAGAGTCAGGCACTCGTAGGCACAGACTGCCAGGCTGATGGATGTGTGGGGAGTGTGGTCAGATGGAACAAATCGTTGGGAAACAAACATGTGGGCGACCTGAACACCACAAACATTTCAGGGGAAGAGAGGGGGGAGAAAATAAGACCTAATGAAGTGAACACATATCTGGACTAGAAAACTCACTGCCTTCAAGAGATCAGTTCTCCGAAAGGGATCTGTAGATTCTGTACAATCTCGATGTTCCAACAAATACCTTTGTGGGAATTAACAAACTGACTCAAAAGTTGATGTGGAAATGTAAAGTCCTATAATAGTGAAAAGGATTTTTTCTTTTAATCTTTTTTTTTTTTTGTGGGCATCACTGCCTCTGGTGGTCATGGGCGTTACCCAGTGCTGCTCCTGAGAGCCGCCGCTGGATTTGAACCACCTTTTAATCTTTTAAATGACAAAGTTTATCAAGATAATTTCTTCTTAGCTTTGGACACACAGAATCCAGGACAGATAAATTAGCAATAGGAATAGAAATACCTTGAAGGTAGCGGGGAGATGCAGGGAGAAAGGAAAGAAAGGGGTAACCGATTGCAGTGATTGATGTTTAACACGCGCACACACATGCACACACACACACACATACACCTTTTGAGGGGGACAAACAACATAAACATGGATAAAGGGAGACTGCAGATGGTGTAAGATATGAAAATAATAATAATTTATAGTTTTTAAGGCTTAACAAGGGTGGGAGAGTGGAAGAGGAGGGATAAAAGAGGAGTTGATACAAAGGATTCAAGTAGAAAGAAAATGTTTTGAAAATGATTATAGCAATATATGTACAAATGTGATTGATACAATTGATGTGTGGATTGTTATAAGAGCTGTAAGAGCCACCTATAAAATGATTTCTTTAAAAAAAAAAAAGACAACCTCTTCCTGCCATTTTCAAATCCTGGAATTCTGTATGTGTGGGACTTCTACCATATAACAATAGATCCTTAGCGCAGCTACTGAACAATACAATTGTCCTAGAAAGGCTACGAGTATGTCCACATAGCTGTTTCTTAATGATAAATCAAAAGGAGAGCATAGGAAAGATCTAGAGAGCTCAGCTCTGGCGGATATGATGGCCGTATATTACTGAGGTCCATTTACAATGCACTGAAAGTCATTCTAAACAGAGCAGCAACCTTAAGGGAAAGCTTAGCTCACGGCTCTCATAGTTCTCATTTGTTCAACTTAGGAAAGCTGGAGCGCTGCATCACCAAGTCACTCCCCAAACTAAATTTACTCAAGACAAGAGCTAAAAAAACAAAAACCCTATGAGAACCACATTCACTTCCTCTTCCTGCTATGAATCATCTCAGCTCTGCAGCTATGTTCTCTGTCCAACTTCCCTTCCCCACAGAGACCTCAGTGATTTCTATCTGACCTGAACGCTGGGTCTAACTCAACACGAGCTGTAAAAACCACTTGTCTGTCAGGTGTTGTACTGTGGTGGCTTGCATGTTGCTGTGATGCCAGAAGCTATGTCACTGGTAGTTCAAATACCAGCCAGGTCACCAAAGGTTAACATGTTTCAGTAGACATTTCTGGACTAAGAATAGACTACAAAGACAAAATAGGCTGTCCACTTCTTAGGGAGAAGCTACTGAGGAGAACCTTAGGAATAGCAATGGGACATTGTCGGATATAGTCCAGAAGATGAGTCCTTCAGATTGGATGTCACTTTAATATCCTTCATAAGTTGAATTGACAATGTGACTGCAACAGTGGACACAGACATAACAATTGTGAGGTTCACGCAGGACTAGTTTTTTTTTTTTTCGTTCTATTGTTCATAAGATCACTATGAGTCAGACTCAATGCAATCAAGAAAAACAGCCAGAGAGAATGCTAGAATATTCAATTTAATACAACAAGGTCCTCTGGGATCTTTTTGATCTCTAAGGAAACCCTGAGAATCTATAAGGCAGGATTATTTGGCTAGTTGTTGGAAGAGATTGGGCTTCTACACTTGGTAACCTGTGTAAATCAGAAGAGATTTATTCCATCAGATAAAGATCTTGTTAGATCCACAAGGAAATATGTAAGGTCACAACAGTGTATAGCCCAAGGGACACAGAGTAGTCTGTAGACATGAATGTAAAGCACTGCATCCTGGTAAACATCACAGAGAGAGGAGGAAGACTGTCACTTGTTTGCATGTTTATTAAGTTTTTAGGAAGGAAAACCGATTAAGCTAAGCCATATTATCAGAAAAGAAAAATAATAATATTTAATTGGTAGTGTTAGGTACTATATATTAACTTTACTGTACATTACTATACATTAACAATCCCATTGAATTCCAACAATAATTCTATGTTGTAGCTATTATTTGATAATAAATATGATGAGGTCTAGAGGGGTCATGTATCTAAGGTCACTGCAGAGCTGGTAAATGACTTTAAATCTATCTGAGAGTCAAACTCAAGATCCTTTCATAAGGTTACAAGAGCCTTGAGAGGGTTTCAGAAGTCTCCCTTAAATTGCCCTACTCCTGCTCTGGATGAGACAGATACTGGGAAAGAAAAAGGAAAAGAAGAATTCCTATTGGAGTCCCTCCAAAACAAACAAACAAACAAACAAACAAACCCTCACTGCCATTGAATGAGTTTGACTGATAATGACCATATAGAACAGAGTACCACTGCCTCCTTGGGTTTCCAAGACAATAACTATACATGGGAGTAGAAAGCCTCATCTTTCTTCCTCAGTGCAGCTGCTTGTTTTGAACTGCTGACTATGTGGGTAGCGGTCCAATAAGTAACTCATTATACTACCAGGGATCCTGTCTTGGAACCCTTCGTAGATAGATATCAATGGTTAACGGAGGATCTTGGTTGCTAACTAAAGGCTTGGTGGCTTGAGTCCGTCAAGGGGCACCTCAGAAAGCTTGGTAATCCACTTCTAAAAAAGTAGCCACTAGGGCTGAGCCCTGGTGACGTAAGTGGTTGAGTGCGGAACTGCAGCCTGTGGGCTTGGCGGTTCAAATCCAGCAGCAGCTCTCAGGAGGGGCACTGGGTAGCACCCACAACCACCAGAGGCAGTGATGCCCACAAAAAAAAAAAAAAGTATCCACTGAAAACACTAGGAAGCACAGTTCTACTCTGACATACATGAAGTGCCAACTGATTTGGGGTTTTTATTGATACTAGTCTCTTCTTAACTGTTCCCAGGATACTAAGGCTTAGTGGCTTTTACTCAGAAGAAGAAAGTAGCCTTGAGTTTTGGGGTCTATGAAACTTTAGAAAAATACCAGGAAGCTTCTGACATGATCTTGTTCCATTTTTTCATTTTGCTTGTTGCTTCCAGAATCATGTGACTTGAGAATAAAATTCATTAAAGCTACTAAGCAAGGCACATCGTATATGTCTGATTAAGTAATGGCAACACACAGTACTGGATATTATCAAGCTGTATAAACATGTGCCAATTTTTCTATTGCATTACTTGTATAGGGGAGGCATTCACTGATACTGGGGGGAGATATGAGGCAAGAAATGTTTAACTGTTATAGACTTCAGGGACAAAAATTCAATGGGAGCTCAAAACTATGGCATTCATCCTGTCATCAAGTTGACTCTTATTCATAGTGACCTTATGTGTATTGGTGCTGATGTTTAACTTTTAAATTTTACTCTTGTTATCTTGATTAGTATTGAATCCACTTTACAACTGTTCGGAATTCTGAAACTATCCAAAGTGGACATCCATGTTAGAGGATCCTAAGAAATCTATAAAAGACAGGATGATATCTGAATTCAAATGTTAGCGCTATCCAAGAGAACATGCTGGAAATATCTAAGAATAAGTTGCATCTATCTTTTGATAACAGATTGCTTTGTTGATAAAATGAGAATTGGATTGTAATCTTTAATAATCCTCCAACACATTTGCTAAAAATGGAGCTAGTGGTGAGAATAACCAAGTGGCACATTTACTCATATTACCACTTATAGCTTTGAGCATCTAAACATCCAATAAAGTTTTATATTTTAAGTCATTCAGGTCAGGGAGGATAACTGATATTGCCCTACTTTTACAACATTCTGAGATCTTTATATTGGCATTTTATTGAATTTGTTGAAGCTCGGCTGATTTACTTTATGTTCTAGATACACTTATGTCATTAGACAGAACTTCAGCATGTGTATAATTTCCTCTTTGAATCCCTCATGTTCTAATGAAGAAAGAAAGGTGAGTCATATAATAGACTCACTTATTTTAAACACTGGCAGATTTTCTACAAGAAAAAAAAGACACACACCCACTCCTCACTTATCAATATAGTTAAGTTTATACAAAAAATCCATATTATGAAAGAAATGGAGAATGGCTATGTTAGATCACAAAATGTAAGATGACTACATCATTATGTAACTGCCACATTACATCATGACATAACCACCACATTTAATTACTCCTCAACTGCCAGAATACAGCATGAGATAACTGTCAAACCACAGAGATTCGTGGTCCAGCCAAGTTGGTCAAGAACTTTAACCATGACAGCCAGTACTCATACTTCACACCTTGGTGCTCATTACTTTCAGACATACCTCATTAACCTACACAATGGTCAGATAGTATATTTTTTTTACCGCGACCATAAGTAGGGAAATGTCAGATGAGACTGTCAATAAGTGAGAGTGGGTGTGATAGGGAAAGATTCAAGGAAAAACAAGCACGTTGACAATAATATAAGCTCTCCTCTCTTTTTTCTTTCTTCTCACCCTTCCATGCGTCTCTGTGCATTTCTCCTGTGTTCTTCCTTCACACCCCCATTTCCTCCCCTTAGTTCTCTTGGCACCTACTTGATGTGTTCTGTGCGCCCAGAGCCCTCGATGGTCTTGGCTCCCCACCGCTGCTCCTTCTCAGAGATGTCATTCTGCAAAAGACAGCACTGGGCAATAAGCAATAGGAAGAGACACACCACACGAGGGGTCACACGGTTGAGACGTGTACACCCCGCCTCCTGCATCGCCTGCCTCCTTCAGCCTGCTTCTTTAGTCAGTTCAATCAGTTTACCTCGCTCTCATTCCTGGTTAAAAATGAACTGGCAAGCTGAAAAATCTTCCTTCCTTCTCTACAGCCCTCATATTTCCCCTTTCTGTTCTTTTACAGCTTCCCGATTCCTCCCAAGCACACATGCCCTGGATCAGAGACCAAACGAGGCCAGGTTAACCTGCTTTTCATTTTCAGCATAACCTGTCGATCACACTGTCTGATTCTTCTATATCTATCTCCTTCCATCTTCAACACCAGATACCATGCTTGCTCCACTCATGAGGCCAAGCTGACCCAGAAGTAGCCCCTGCTGAGTGCTGTGTCCATTCCAGACTGCTTTCCAAACCTCTCAGAGGTCACACAGAAACCCAGAGGCCCCCACCAGCACCCTGGTCACTACTTCCAAACTTACCACAAAGTCAGGGTCAGTGTCCCAGTCATCTCCCTGGGTCTCCACAGAGACAGATACATCATGCCCCACTACAGATTTCCACATCTGAGGAAGACAGGAGATAGGAACAGTTAGAACATAATATCATCAAGAGGAGAGGGTGGGGGGAGGGAAGACGTTGGAGCCAATAATAACACAACAAGCCCCCAGTGTGATGTTGTTGTTGTTGTTGTTGTTGTCATTAGTCCATTCTGTCTCAGACTGACCTTATGGACGATAGAACAAAACACAGCCCAGTCCAGTGCCATCATCACAATTGCAATAATATTTGAGGCCACGGTTGCAGCCTCTGCATCAAGTCATCTCTCTGAAGGGCTTGTTCCTTCCTGGTGACCTGCTATTTTACCGAGCATGATACCTTAATGCATATTAAGAACATAAACTCAGAGGCAGGTGAGTGTTTTAGACCACTGCATGCCGAGTGACATGTGTCAGACACAAAAAGAAAAGAAATCTTGTTTGATCTTATGAATACAAGACATTGAGAATAGGCAACCTATGGGCTCTTTGCTTAGCCCACCTTGTGTGGGTTTCTATTTATGAGGCTGGAAAATGTAGCAATTCATGTGGGTGATGGTTGTACAATCTGATCGATGCCAATGGTTTTATTGAATTACATAATTCAATATTCAAAAAATGTTGATTTGGACAATGTCGCATTACCTATATTTCTATAACTTTTTTTTTCAGATACAAAGCTCTGTTCCATTTGAATTGGAAGGGGTGCGTAGTCAAGAGAGACTGAGCCTGGAGAGAAGCCACCGGGGTGTTCCTGCGAGCTGTCCTTGCATTGGTTGTTCACACTATAACCTGTATCCAGACTCCAGAGGCAGCCGGGCGGCAACCTTGGGGTGGCATTCAATGACAGAATAGCACCCGTGAGAAGCAGCAGCAGTGGGGCGCCAAGCGCATGGAGGGTCTTGGCCTCACAGAAGACAGGTTTCTCCCGAAGAGTCATGCCAAGGCTGCCAAAATATAAATTAGTCCAGTGCCTGCTAAAGTGAAATGCATCTACACTCCTCTCTATGAGTCAGTCCATTGAGAATTTCCCCAGCACCCGCTACAAGTACTGTTCCTCTTCCTCTCTGAGGCAGCCAGTGGACAGCTATGTGAGGTCAGTAACAATGATCAGTTGCGATTCCTACCCTGAAAAATGCATCGGAAGCACTATTCGCTAGGGACCAGGCATTTTTTTTCTTCTTCAAATTTTAAAAACAATTCCGTTATAGTTCTAAAAAATGATCACTGGCTCAAATCCATATCTTGACCGTAAGATGCATCCAACTTTTATTAACAAAATAAATGCAAAAGAAGTATGCTCAGAACACTAGATTAAACAAGTGCCAAATCTTTCTATCGGGTATCCCCTTGTCAGCCTACCAAACATGCAGGGGCCGGGACTCATAGTGGCTCTGAGCCTGCGGGGACCTGGAACGTGATGTGCAGAAAGGTTTCAGTGGACCAGTCGCACCTGCTCCAGGAAGATTTCTATGGAAGCCCCTGCTAGCAGAAAACTTTCTGACCCACATTTCCCTGCTCAGAGACCCCATCCTCCTCCCCAGACCTTCCCCCAGACTCTTCGTTGTCTCTCAAAGGGGTACCTTTTTACAAAAACTTTCCTGTCTATCTACACAGTCCCCCAGACTCTCTGGTTTTCTATTTCTGCTTGAAACCCTACTCTTTGCTCTTTGACCGCCAACCCCTTGGAAACTCTATCTAAAAGGATTTGAGGGTCGAGTGAGAAGCAATTTGGAAAGGACGCTGGAGAAGTAGCAACTGAGGTGCCTAACTATGGTCATTCTGGAGGAGTTCTACCTGCCTCGCCAGGCTGACAGTTATGGGTGGGGACAGATGGACGTGACCTATGACCCTGCATCCTTGCAGCTCTGTCTCTCAAGCTCTGACTCCTGGGTTGTGCTGCAGCAACAGGACTTACTGCAGCAAACCAGAAATGAGAAGTTTCTGAAGCATCCATGTGCAATAAGGAAGTAATGAGGACTTGTGGGTCCTGTCCTCTCATCGACTGCTTCTCTGAGTCCTCAATCTGATTCCCCCAGAAGCCTCCCATTTTGGCCCATTCTTGAAAGAAAGGGCAGAGTTTCTGACACAGAAGCAATATGGAACCTTAGGCCCACTGGCTAGAACAGGGAATCCAGGAGGTGCTCTCAGAGAAGAGAGGCCCAAAAAAGATTGTGGTTGGACAGAGTCCTTAGGCACAGTGAAGCGTCTCTGCCCACGGTTTACAATGTCAGCTGTGCAGGTGAGGAGTTGGAAGACTTGGGGGCACATTCTAATGAGCACACAGATAAGGGCATCCACATAAAGTATGTATGTAAATAGCCGGGCACCAGTCCAGTCTAGGCCATTAAAGAATGTAGCAAATCACTGAATAATTATTGGTCCCGTTTTCCCACTGGAAAACTGGATGATGGGCTCAATCTGACTAATCTAGTGAAGTGCCCTTTCTGATATTCTGTCAGCCTGTGAGCCTGCAATCACAGAAGCTAGTTTCAACAGTCATGACTCTGTCAACTTGGTGCTCAGCACTGCTGTACAGTAACTAGTACTTCCTGGTCTGTTACACCATTTCCAGGGTGGTTTTTGCATCCCAGGTTTAAGGAAAGGACTTTGCCTTTATCTCCCGTGGTCCTCCTTTCAACTCTAAGCTTGCCGCAGCAGACCTAGAGAGGGTTGTAGGTCATCAGAAGAGACCGGACAACACTTAGCTTGTTCTGGGGTCTTGGAAGGTTGCTGACTCATGTGCTCTGGACCCTAGTCCTCTATTTCTACCTGCAAATGCTCATCATTCACAACCATTCACACACTCTGGCCTTATAGTCAGCCATACAAGGCTATAGCAGTGCCTCTTACCCTCACCAAGGACTAAGAGGTAGGCTCCTCTGACTTCTACTTATGCTCCCCAACTCCCCCAAACCCCTATCTTCCCCACTCCTCCCGCCCCCACCCCCCAGCTCAGCACACCCACCTCCAACAATGAGTGACCGCTCTCTGCTTCCAACGCCTCACAACCACACCCGGCTCCCTCTCTGGCGGTTGTCACTCAGATCAAGAAATTCTTGAGTTGCTGCTTCAGTTCCGCATTCAGGTTTGCTGTCATTTCCTGTCACCCTGTCCTCACAGCTACTTCCTGAAGTTTAAGTCAGTTCCTTCTGCTGAGGGACTTACAACTTAAAAGGATTTTTTTAAATGCCTCCTGTGCCTGCTCTTTTTGCAAGGCATTGAGGAACCCAGGGAAGTCACAGAAAATTCTGTTCTTACTAAGTTTATATCTACTCAAGGGAGCAAAACGTTCCAGCAGAAAACACATGGGAGAATGAAATAGGACTGCATGTCTGCTGTGGTTGGTTGGGCAGTTGCATCTGTGACAGCAAAGCATTTGGAATGGGCTCTTCTGATTCTTGATGACCCCCTGAGGGTCACTTTACAACTGCTCCATTTGGCTTTCGGTTGCAGTTTTTGTTTTTTTAAAAAAATCATTTTATTGGGGGATGATACAACTCTTATCACAATCCATCCATCCATCCATTATGTCCAAGCACATTTGTACATTTGTTGCCATCATCATTCTCAAAACATCTGCTTTCTACTTGAGCCCTTGGTATCAACTCATTTCCCCCCTCCCCTCCAACCATGAACCCTTGATAATTTATAAATTATTATCATTGTGTCCTGTTTTACACTGGTTGACATCTCCCTTCACCCACTTTTATGTTGTCTGTACACCAGGGAGGAAACTTTATGTAGGTCCTTGAAATTGTTTCCCCATTTCTATCCCACCCTCCCTCCACCCTCCCGGTATTGCCTCTCCCCCCACTGGTCCTGAAGGGATCATCTGTCCTGGGTTCCCTGTGTTTCCAGTTCCTATCTGGACCAGTGTACACCCTCTGATCTAGCTGGATTTGTAAGGTAGAGTTGGGATCATGATAGGGGGATGGAGGAAGCATTTAGGAACTATAGGAAAGTTGTATGTTTCATCGTTGCTACACTGCACCCTGACTGGCTTGAGACCCGTCTGTAAAAGAATGTCCAGATGGGTTTGGGTCCCCAATCTACATGCCCCCCACCCCACGCCCCCTTCAGAATGATCTGATCTTTTTGTTCTTTGATAGCTGATTCCCTCAGCACCTTGTGGTCACACAGACTGGTGTACTTCTTCCATGTGGGCTTTGTTGCTTCTCAGCTAGATGGCCACTTGTTTGCCTTTTAAGACCCCAAATGCTATATCTTTTGATAGCCAGGCACCATCAGCTTTCTTCATCACATTTGCTTATGCGCCCATTTGTTTTTGTTTATTTTGGAAATAGATCTCCAGGTTGTTCTTCCAAGGAGTCTCTGGGTGGATTCAAACTTTCCACCTTTTGTTTAGCAGCTGAGCATTCATACCACTTATAGATTCTGAGATGGCCTACTGATCAATAAACCCTTCATGGGAAAGTGATTTTATGTCAGTCTTGAATGCTAAGATGAAAACAAAAATACTTTCTTATTGTGGATTGGGTGAAGAGTCACAGAGCATATAATTTTTCCAGGCAATCATTCATACATATTGTTTCTGTCATCATTTGTAATCCCCATGGTGGAACATCTCTCTGCCCACTTCTCTGCCCATCTTTCTGCCCATTTCCCATTATCATCTTTTTCTTTCTGCTTTCTGAACTTGTACCCTTATGTAAAAGTTGCCTTTTAAAATTTTTTCAAGTGTTGTTTTAAGAAGCATTTGCCTCTTTTGTGCTTTTGCTCCCTTTCCAAAAATCTGAACTTACTGCCATCTGGTTGATGCTGACTCAGCAACCCTAAAGGACAGGGGAGAACCCTCATGAGTTTCTGAGGCTGTTTCCTAGAGTAGAAAGCCTCATCTTTCTCCTCAGGAGTGGCTGGTGGTTTCAAACTTCAGACCTTGAGGATCACAGCCCAAGAAGTAACTACTACACCACCGGGATTCCTTTACAGACAGATGTCCAAATAAATATTGAATAGCCGAGGAAATACTGAAATGCTGAGGAAATAGCGAGGCAGGGAACAAGCAAGACATTAAGGTATAAAGGTCTGTGCATGTTTTTCAGGCAGTGAGGAGTCTATGCTCACTAGCACAAAGATCTGGCTCCATACAGTAGCAAGTCTGAAAGAACCACAAAGCACCAGATGATTGGCAGTCTTTGTGGCATTCTGTATGAGGGTTCACGAGATTCGCTGCCCCTCCCTTGCATCCGAATTGGTCAGGTGACTCACTGGGACCAGTGAAATGTGACAACAGAAGCCCCTCCCTTCCTCAGAGAGACTTAAGCTTTGCCGCACAGCCTGCCATTCTCCAGTGTGCATGCGTGGGCAGCCCAAGTCCTCAACGGAAGATGTTCCTGCTCTTCGCCAAAAGGTTTGAATCTACCAGCTGCTCGGCATGATCTGTACAGCCTTGGAAACCCTGTAGGGGAATTCGACTGTGTCCAATGGGGGCCACTTTGAGTCACAAGCAACTGGATACCAGCACCAATCTTCTTGTTGTCGTGCTGTCAAGTTGGTTCCTCTCTGTACAACAGAACACGATGATGACATTTGAACCCATTATGGCAGCCACTGCATCAGTCCCGCTCCTTGAGGGTCTGTCCTCGATTTTGCTGCCTCTCCACTTTACCAAGTCGACTTTTTCAGGGATCAATTTCTCCTGGTCATCTACCCAAAGTCTCACAATCCTTCTTCCTAAAGTACATCCTGACTGTCCTTTTGGGACTGATTCGTTTGTTCTGGCAGTTCATGGGATTTTCAATATTCTTTGCCAACACCCCAATTCCAATGCATTGATTCTTCTTTGGTCTTCTTTTTCGTTGTTCAACTGTCACATGCATGTGAGGTGATAGGAAGCACCATGGAGCACCCGAGTCCTCATATTGACACCCCTCCTTGTCAGCACTTGATAGTGAGATCTTTTGCAGATTTGCCCGAGACAGTCCATCATTTGAATTCTCGACTGTGGCTTCTATGAGTATTGATGGTGGACCCAAGTAAAATTCAGTCTTCGATAGCGTCAGTCTTTTCTGAAAGTTACCTCTTGGTTCAGTTGTGAGGATTTTGGTTTTCTGTGCATTGAGCTGCAGTCTTTGGTTTTCATCAGCAAATGGCCCACATCTTCCTGGCTTTCAGCAAGTATGGCTGTCATCTGTGTATCATTCATCAGCTTTTCCCATCTCTGACGCCACAGGCATCTTCACCTTGTCCAGCTTCCTGATCATCTGCTCAGCATACGAAATGAACACCTATGATGAAAGGATCCAACCCCCCCCCCACAACACACACACACACACACACACACACACACACACACACACACACTTTTCCTGGTTTTAAACTATGCAGCGTAATCACACTGTTAGAACAATCGCCTCTTGGTCCACGGATAGGTTCCATCTCACAATGAAGTGTCATAAAATTAGTATTCTCGGTGCTATCCATAACTTGTTATGATCCACGTAAGGAAGAGGTTTGAAGAACAAAAAATGATGATTTGAAATTCTCAAGGTTAAAAGTAGGAATTATCAGGTATTTGACATACCATCCATGGACAGTTACCTACCGAAATTCTAGAATTTCATCATTGATGATACCAGGAAACCCTAGGACCCTTTAGCAAATAATTTAAGAACATTTCCAGAAGTGGTGGCATGTAGAAATAGCATGGGTCACATCGATTCAGGTAAAGTCATTTATTGAACCTGGAGAAAATGGTGTTAGCTTTTCTTAAGCAGCCTCTTACATAAAATTTAAGACCCAAACCAAATCTAAACCCTGAGACTATCAGAAAAAGACCCCTCTTACCCAGGACCTCAAGTTACTCCTGGGGGTCACCTATCAGCCAAATGAGAGGGGATAAACTATGGGATAAACTTCAGCAGCTACGAGGAGGGTGCTTCTGTAAACAGTCAACTCCAGGAAGCCAAAGTGTCACTGAGCATTGACATAAACACAAAGGCGGGTTGGCAAGGATGGAAACAGGGCAGGTGAAGTAGAAATGTGGGTGTGCCGGGGGAACAGAAGGTATGATTGTAACCAGCGTCACAGAGCAATGGGTGTGTGGATTACTGAATGGGAATCTAGATGGCTGTCAATGTTCACTTAAGACAGAAGACTCAAATACTCACTTAAGACATTGATTTTAACTCATGGTAACCCCATGTGTGTAATTTTTAACTCATGGCAAGCCCCATGTGTAATTGTATGCCATGTTTTTTTTTCATGGTTTTCAATAGCTATAATCTCACAGGTGGTCTCTAGGTGGCACAAACAGTTGGCTCTTGACTATTAACCTAAAGTTTTGTGGTTCAAACCCACCCAGAGGCATCACAGGGAAAAAAAAAAGACCCAGCAAATCAACTGTTGTCAAGTTGACAGCCAGGACCACCCTGTAAGGCAGTTCTATGAGGCAGCTGTAAGGTCCTGCAGAGACAAAAGATGAAGTGAGTCTAATTAATAGATTGAGGGTGGTGAGGTTTGCAGAGAAAAGGAAAGGAAAAGAATGTTTAGGATAACAAAAGACAAGAGATGAGAGCTGCTACGACAAAAAGGAAGAGACAACTAGGTCTAATATGGTCCCACTAACTACAGCAGTTTAGTGAGGAAGGGCTCTGGTGCCTCAGCCACTGCTTCTGCCCTGGGAACGGGCAGAAAAGAACAGCAGAGGGCCTAAGTGTCAGATAGCAGCAAGCAGGGGTCAGAAGTGAGAGAACGAAGGAAAATTGCATTTATATTTGGGGGCCATCTATAAATTTCGTAGATGTGACGAACCCTGTGCGGCTTTCTGGTGCTGACGTCACTTAATTGGGCGAGAAGGGTGTCACAGTCAGCTTTGTAAATGCAAGAAATGCCTGCAGCTGTGCTTGGATCAACAGTGCCACCAGACCCAAGAGGAGCCACGTCACAATGGACTCACCACCATCACCAGATCTGGTTTAAATTTTCTGCAAGTATTTTGTCGGGTTTCTTATCTAGGGCATGCCTGGGATTTTTGTGGGGCCAAGCACAAGCGATTTTTCCCACCTTGATCGCTACCCCACAATGTACACTTGATCAGCTGTAAGTTATTAGAGTTCCCTTACTCCACTCCAATCCTGAAGAATCCAGTGAGAACTGATGTTTTCGGTTTGTACCAAACAAGATTTCTCCCAAGGGAGGGGAAATATGAGGAGCTAATCTCAAGGGCTTTAGTAGAAAGAAAATGTTTTGAGGATGATAGCAACAAATGTACATATATGCGTTGTATATAATATGTATACATCGATGCATATCGATGTGATATATATACATTGATGTGTATGATGATGGGTATGTATTGATTGTGATAAGTTGTTTAAGCCCCCAATAAAATGATTAAAATAAAAAGACCTCCCAAGATGATCCCATGCAAATTCTCTGCTCTGGTTCATGAATCTCATGCCCTAAGGCCCAGCCTGGTTAGTTGAGTGCAGTGGTTCTCAATCTGTGGTTTGCAACCAGCTTTGGGGGCCTAAGGACCCTTTCAAAGGGGCTGCCCAATTCATAACAGTAAGCAAAATTACACTTATAAAGTAGCAGCAAAAATAATTTTATGGTTGGGAGGTGGGGCTGTCACCATAACATAAGGAACTATATTAAAGGGTCGTGGCCTAAGGAAAGTTGAGAACCATTGGTTTAGTGGCAGGATGGGATTTCCCCCTGCACCTCATCACTCTGGGCTCTAGTGGCTAAGGCTAGAAAGACACCCCACAGCTGTAATGATGATTATGATGGCCAGTGAGGAGGAGTGTTTTACCTCTGTATCCAGTCCTAGTTACTTCCCCCAACTACCTTCCTTCTCCAAGCATACATAAGTACTGGGTACACATGCATATGCCACACTTCTTTCTGAAAATAATTTTATTATTTTACAGTTATTCAGAAACATTCCTGGGAAGCTGTGACCCAAACTTGGTCACCTGAAAACAGAGGGTTAGAGTCAAAGAGTTGATCAGTCTTGTCTTGCCTTTGGGTGGTGAGAACAGGCAGGAATCACATCATGTGCATATTAAGAAAAAACAAAAACAAATGCAACCAAAAAGACTGTGGGGGTGGGGGACAAGGAATAGGCACAAATGGAATACAATCCTATTATTGGCAGGCCTAGAGTTAAATATCTCATCTGCCCAACATCTTCCTTCTGTTTGTCTCAGAGCTATTCTTAGACAGAGGCAGATGTGGGTATCAATTCAAATGATTTCGGATTCTTCGGTTTATTGGAACCACCCTCCTGACTGAAAGACACCCCCTTAACATCGTTACTAGAACACAAAAGAAGAACAGAGCCCTGACAAACCTGAACCCAAAAAAGGCTAGTAAACAAACCAACAGCAGGCCCTCCTTAGATGAAGCAGCTGCGCACAGATACTGGTCTAGAAAAAAACAAACGTGCTTGTTGGTCCCTGCAGGTGGACAGGCACTTTCCATGGAGAGTTGAGGGGACGCTCTAGAGGTGGGGAGACTGTGCGGCTGGAGTCAGTTCGGCTGGATGTAAGGGGTTGAAGGGGTTCCAAAGTCTGAGGTGATGGGGCTGAATGGCGACACTAGACTAAGTTAGAGATGGCCTGTGAAGCACAGAACAAGGAGGATGTGCACTGTCAGGAAGTAAAGCGCTGCGAGCAGGGGCACTCGAGTCCGGGAATGACAGAGCGAGCGCAGGACTCTCTTCCAGCCGACACCACTCCGGGTCTGGAAAGAAAAATCGGAATGTCAGAGTTTGACCATCCAAGGGTTTGGCCCTCTGCTGGCACCAATGAGCCAACCAATGCAGAAAAGAAGTCTCCTGGGAGCAAGGCCTCTCAGGGTTTGGCAGGTTCTACAAGTTCCCCCCAGTCTTTCAGAGCCTCGCAGTCTACAATCCATCAGCTGCTCCTGGGTGGGCACCCACCTTCCCCTAACCATACTACAGCACAGGCCCCTCTCCTGACTCCGCTTCCTTTCTTACCCTTCGACAAGTGCTGCTCGAAAGGTCCAGTAGCACTGAGTGCTCCTGGGAGCCACAGGAGCCGAGGATAGGGGTCCTCGCAGAATCCCATTCGCTGTGGTCCAGCCTGTGGAGAGAAAAAAGATGATGGCGCGGTTCCTACGTATGAGGAGCAGACCAAGTACCGTCTTCCCAGTCTTTGTGCGCTGTACAAGAACACAGTGCACGCCCCAGAAGGCTGCTCCCACCATCCCTGTCCTGGTGCGATGAGGCGGTGGACAAACAGGCTCTTCTCCGCAGCAGCAAAGGGATAACAATTATCACAAATCCATGGCCTGCTACAGAGCAGGAGCCAGCCTGGGCATCTCACAATACACTGAACTCTCAGGTTTCGGAGTTGGTGTTGAAATCTTCAGAGCAAAGACCTTCAGAGGTGAAATCACTTGTTCATACTGGCTTTAGTAGTGCCCGCATTTAAAACCCAGGTTTGTCTCTATACCTGGTTTTTTATTTTTAAAGACAATGAATTTTCAAATGTTTCAGCCTATTAAAGACTAATAGGCAAAAACATGCAAGAAAGACTCGGTGTTAGGTGCTTAGAATGATGAACTGACCTGTCAGCAGTTTTTAGTTTTGGCCCAGTGGCCTATTTTATTTAATACTGGAACTTCTTTTAACATGCTGTCGTTAGGATGTCCTCCCAGTGGTTTCTCACAAGCAGACTAAGTGTATCACAGGAGATGCAGAAAATGGCACATGCCTGTCGAGATGACCTCTGTAAGTGAAGTGGGCAGCGGGACTGCGACGGATGCTCCCGCCGCCCGTGAGGACCTCGCTATGAGCCCGACACTGCCTGCCTCTCGCTGAGGGTCACACTCTGCTCCAGGAACCAGGGCATGCCTGTATCAGATGTATGCATTTAGAAAGAGACACTAGCTGTGTTCCTTCTTTCCTTTCTCTTTTTGCAATTTTGAAGTTGTGGTGGAAAATATATAAAGCAAAGCATATTACTACTAACTCAACTGGTTCTACATTTCCTTTTCAGTGACACTAATCACATCCTTCAAGTTACGTAACCCTTCTCACCTTCTGCATCAGAATTGTCCCTCCACAATGCCAGAAACCCACTGCCCACTATGGTGCTGTCTAATCTTTTGAACTGCTGTTGTCAATTTAAAATCCATATGGACAGTTCTTAAAAGAGCATGATGCCTCAGACAGACATGGGTTACTCATTTAGCTAAACTACTGCTCTAAGGAGGCTTCTGGGGATATTTTTGATTTAAGATGTGAAGATTATCTCAGAGGAATTGTGTCAGAGGTTCAGCTACCTTCACTGGCCCCAGAAAATCTGGAGTTTATGGAAATTTCTAATTCTGTTCTGTATCTCCCTCCTTTTGAGCTAGAATCCTGGTGTGGGGTACTAGATCACGATGCTCAGTGATGGCAGTCAGACATCAGCCTGATCTGGTTTCATGGCGGAGTCGTGTAGTTGTTCATGGAGGCCATGAAGTCACACATTCCATTTCCTCCTCCTATTCCCGGCTCATTCTGTTACTGCAAGTCAGTAGAGACTAATTGTGCCTTGGGCTTCTTTTCCAGCTGAGAGTACAGTTTCTCTTACTGTTCTGCCATGTGATAAGCTTCTTGAGAGACCTTCTCTGGCTGAAGATGATTTCTTACAACAATAAAAACCTACAAAGATCAGAACCTTGGAGAACCTGCCAATCCCACGAAGAAAGGACAATAAAATAGTGGTAAGACTGCATTCTGCCAAGAGACCTGGAAAAACCAGGGCTGCCCTGTTGAGTTTCTGCTTCACCATCGAGTTTCACTGTTTCATGGGAGTCAGTCACCGCTGCAGGATAGATAGCCTATGAACAAGTTGTCTAGAGATGAATAGTGCAACAGAGTGTCTTGGCTACTGAGCCGTGTGTACACTGAAGCATGCCTCTGAAGTTCTAACTAGCATTTTCGTTAGTACCAGGCTTGCTTAGGCAGCGCTGGATTAGCTTCCCCAGTGCCCGTGCTGTAGCGAGGTTCAAAGGGAATTGGGGGGGGGGGGGAAGGGGTAGCTGTGGATCGATGTGGCTTGTCTGCAGGCTCCAGTTATCCTCCTCTCCCTGGTTCGATACAGATAAGTGACCATGAGGGGGCTGTCTTCCCAAGGGTTCAGATTTCACGGATCTACACAATTCCACAGCAGGCGGCAGCATGGGTCCACAGGTCTAACAAGGCTTGGCAGAGCCAGCAAAGACTGCTGTCCCAACACAGCAATGTGTTCAACGGACATACCAAGGCATGACTCACAGAAACCCTCGGGGGCAGGCAAGAACTGCCTCTGTGGGTTTGCAAGGTTGTACATCTTAGAGAGACAGAAAGCTCCATCTTTCCCCCACGGAATGGCTGGCGGGTTTGTTCTGTTTAGCTTGTGGTTAGCCGCTCAATGCGTAACCCTCCATGCCATAGAGGCCCAAAGGGGGCAGACAACGAAGAAGTTGAGAACAGGCTGCGTGGGCAAAGCACGTGTCCCAAATAAGGCACACACTGAGGCTGCCCCGCCTCTGCCAATTTCTCTGTGTGGCAGGAAGCCATTCCTCTCAGAAGTAGCACCCTCTGAGGGAAGAGTCAGCATTACCTAGGTGACTTTCCCCCTGGATATGGTCAATGTTAACACCTGCTTTTAATGTTTCTTTCCAGATAAAGGAACATCCCACCACACATACTTGCTGCTGTGACGACCTTCCTCAGCCTCGTGACTCTCCTGCGGGGGGGAAGAGCTGCAGCTCTGCGCTTCCATCACCACACTCGGAGTAAGCTGCTCACGATGACCGCAATGTGCTCTGCGATTGCGAGACGCGTGTGTTTCCAAGAGCAGGTGCTTCCCCTGCGAGGGAGCTAGCCAGGACCCACACTGCCTGGGACTCAGCAGAGCTTTAGGGTCAGGAAGCCTCTTTCGTATTTAATCTAAAAAGCTGCATTTCCCCCAAGTAAGTTTTACAAGTAATCATTTAATCTCTCCCATTTTTAATCTTTTTTTGTTTTTGTTTTTGTTTTTGGGGCATCACTGCCCTCTGGTGGTGGGAGTAGGAGGTCCAGCCTTGCTGCTGGATTTGAACGTTCAACCCAGTGGGTCGCAGTCCTGCACACAACCACTACACCACCGGGGCTCAGCCCCCCATTTTTAATCTTATAAAACATTTTTCCAGTGGAGCGAGATATGAGTTAGAGAATACATTTTGGGTTTTGTGTGTGTGTGTGTGTGTGTGTGTGTGTGTGCATCACTGCCCTCTGGTGGTGGGAGTATGAGGCCCAGCCTTGCTGCTGGATTTGAACCCCCAACCCAGTGGACTGCAGTCCCGTGCACAACCACTACGCCACTGGGGCTCAGTCCTGGATTTATTATTTTGTATGCCTTCTATTATCTTTCATCGCTTTCATCATGTGAAACAATGAGACCTATTTCGTTCCAGCAATAACAGAAGGTAGCCGCTGTGAGAACTAAGCTATACAGAAACAGTAGGTATTATTACTCTCTAAATAGACAGCTCTGAAAAGTAAGGGCCTCCTGGACCCCTAAAGTGGTAGGTCTACTTTTGAGAGACTGTGATGACCCTAATCTTACAGTTCCCATTCTCAAGTGAAAAATACAGCCCTCAGCCTGGCTACTGCAATGCGCACAAGGCCGTGTTCATCACACAGGTACATGAAGCCTTCGTCCTTTACCTCCGGATCTGCTCCTCGGTCTCCGACAGAGCTGTCTCAGCAGCCACTCTTTGATCTCGCTCTTCTTCCAACAGCTTCCTTAATTCGCTCACCTCCTGTTTAGTGTTGTGCAACTGCTGCTGGACTTCAGAAAATCTTCAGATAAAAGGAAAGCAAGTGATCGCTAAATGCACAACACAATTGCTAATTAATACGTTCTAAAGTCTTTAAGAAGTAGTTTCTCCTACAGAACAGCTGGTGGTTTTGAACTGCAGACCTTGCAGTTAGCAGCCCAGTGCGTAATTACGATAATGCCACGGCTCCTGTTCATTAAGGGTGTAGGGCAGGACATTTTATAAATGCTTGCATGAAAGTCAAGACTATTTTAAAACCTCGCTGTATATACATTAAATAAAACTGCAGAAAATGCAGCTGAAGGCAGAGATTTAAGGGATTCAATAACCATCTTTTTCTTTTAAATATGAGTGTTTGTTCGTGTTCTGTGTGTGTGTGATCGTGTTTATTTACACATTTTCACATCCAATTAATTAATCGTTTAATACACATCAATTGAGCGAGACCAAGACAACAGCAAGACATGTTAACTCCACACAGTAGACTACTTTGCTCCAGATGACCTCTCTCATTTTCCTATGTACATGCATACCCAGGGCTAAGTCCTGCTTCCCACCTGAGCTGGGGCTCCAGTGGTTCCTCGGGAGGACTCTGTGTGTGTCCTCTGCTCATTTCCAGGGGAGCTCCTGGAGTAAAATCCACGATGACTGGCCCCTAAAATTTGTTAAAAGTATACAATTTTAATTTAAAAAGCATGAACCTACACACCTGAGCAAAACGGTCATTCATTTAACACAGGAGAGAATGAACAACCTGGTAGTCCCATTTACAATTTGCCTCAGTTCAGATCAAGAAGGTGAGAATCCTCTTTAAAGTAGACTCCCTCTCTACATAAAGAAACTCTTGCTTTCATTAGCTTTTATCCCAGATGCTCATCCTTGCACCTTCCTTCAAAGTCTGCTTCCCTCTAGTGGAGGCTCATGGATTTCTGGAAGCCACTCAGCCCCTTCTCTTGCTCAACAGTTCCCCTCAAGCCCCGCCCTACCCTTCCTGCATGTTCAGTAGCTAAAATGCGCCGTCTCCTCCAGTCTCAACAGGGCACCCGAGTCACTGCCATCAGGAGCACTGGTTGATTTCTCAGGCTCAGTTCTCTGCCCACTACCCCAAAGCCTCAGTATCCACTGCTTGCCACTCCCTTTCACACCTCACTCACTGATCCCTTCTAACCCCCCCTTCTTTGTGGTTTTCGGAGTTCCATAACCCAATTACTGCTCTCGTCTTCTCTCTTGCTTTCTCTCCCACGACATGGAATTCATCTTCAGTCTGAACTCTCTTGATCTTACCACTTGCCCTGAATTTCTATACATTTTCCCCAACCTCTCAGCTTCTTACCCCCTGCAGCTGCTGAACCTGTTTCTCCAGAATGGCACAGTGGTTGAACAGGTCACTGTAGTGCTGCTGGTTCTCCCGGAGACTCTGACTGGTATCACAGAGCTGAATTGAAAGGGTGTTTTTCTCTTCAAGTAGCTGAGAAAACTGAAATGAAGAGCAGAGAGTAAGTGCCGTCCTCAAAACTGATTTACAGAGAACTAGCTATTCTGAGTTCTGAGAACCCAGTTTATTTTTTTATAAGGGCCTCTACTTCAACAATAGCACCGTGTTCCTTGAAAATAAGGAGATTCGGATTTTTTTTTTCCGTTAAGAAAGAAAAGTAGGCTGAGCCCCGGTGGCGTAAGTGGTTGAGTGTGGGACTGCAGCCCGCGGGCTTGGCGGTTCAAATCCAGCAGTGGCTCTCAGGAGCGGCACTGGGTAGCTCCCACGACCACCAGAGGCAGTGATGCCCCCCCCAAAAAAAAACAAAAAATAAAGAAAGAAAAGTAATTCTAACAGAGTGGCAGGAAACTTTCATATAAAATGGTGTCCAATAAATTAACTGAAAGAACCCCAGGAAGTACGTAATCTAACAGGGTAGCCTATCCCTGGAGTGTCAGCGGAGGAAAACTAGCTAATATACTCACCAGTGTCAATATAGATTAGGACAGAGTTATCACCCCGCAAACCATACAGTAACATTACTTGGCTGATTCCTCAATGCCACAAAGAGAATGACAAGTTAACAAGAGAGTAGAACAAAGTGAAATTTGAATCCCTGGTAGGTGAGAGAAACTGAGCAAATCCTAACTGGTCTGTGTACGTGTGAGACACTGGATGCACAGACCCACAGCAGGAGTCCTGCAAAGCAGGGTCCTCCTGTACCTTCATGCATGACATGAGGTTACTCAGTCTTTTCTTGAACATGGTCAGTGTTGGGGAGCATTCACTACCTGAGAAAACAATCCAAGCAAATGTTTACATGTCAAAACCAGACGCTTATTTGAAAACTGAATGATAACTTTACCAACTGCAGCTTCTAATCATTGACTGGAATCCAGGTCTCTGGAACCAAAATTCCAGCTCTCTCTTCTGGGCTGTCAAGTTTATAAGACACATTAATGGCCACAGAAATGTCTCTACAAATCCTAAACACATGGTGAGAGACAAAAGTGGTGCACTGGGCCACGGAGTTGGCCTTCCCTGGAGGGCTCTTTCTCAGCAGGGTTCTAACCCTTTGGTGTAGACACAGTGCTTCAGAGAAGAGGGTTTTCTAGAGCCACTCTGGGAAAAAACCTTGCTACACACAGAAAATGCAAACAGGAGAACGCACACAGCACAGCAAAAAGATCTGCGTAAGCAGGACGAAAGTCACAAAAAATAACTTTCCGCCCAAAGAGCAGTCTTAAGTTTACAAAGACATTTTCACGAGTAAGATCTTTATTTTAGAGGTAGAAAAAGGATTTCTGTCTCTGTCTACAAAAGAGAAAAAGACAAAAATGGGTAGTGTTTGCCTGAAGTCCTGAGGCTAAGAGATACAGCACTGGAGCTCGTTCCTGAGGCCAAAGTTGGAGCTCTCCCTCCCACCACCAAGGTCCTCCTCTGGGAGCCCAGCACAGGGCAAGCAAGTGAGGGGCCGTTGGGGTAGGGGTGGGGGTGGAGAGGGGGAAGAAGAGAAGTTAGTAAAGGAATAGCACAATGACCACTATAGGGACTTCTGAGATGGGGAATAACATGATCTTCTCTCCAACACGAAAGAAGTTATTTTTTTCTGCTCACAATGAAGAGCCTAAGGCATACCAAATCAAACCAGATTAAACAAAAATATCATTCTGTGTTAAAACAAATACTAAAAGTTGTTCCTTAGCATATAGCCTACATATCAAGGGAAACCGTGAACATACCAGAAACAGAAACACTCTTAACTAGAGAAGTCTAATTGTTTATTACAAGGCAACCACCTTGTAAACATCATGAGCTTTCAAAATGCTTGCATTATTTTATCTGAGATAACCCTAAATCCATCTATAGCCCTGAGGTTGGCAAACTAGGTTAGGGGAATATTGCTTGTTTTGTAAATGAAACTTTTTTGAAACACAAACACATTAATTTATAGGTTGACTGACTGCATTTGCACTCTAACTGCAGGCTTGAATGGCTATACCAGTGACCATAAAGAAAACAATACAGAAATATTTGCCCCTAACCCATCCAAGGGGAGGGTACTGTTTATATCTCCACAGGGAAAGGGGGACAAGATTTCAACCTGGTGTTCCAAGATGCATGAAGTAGGGAACCAGTAGAGAGTTCTGAGTGACTGATCTCAACCCCAACTACATGGATAGCTGCCCCTTCTCTCAGAAGAATTCTCTTCAGAGGACAGCACTAAAGCTAGAGCTCAGGGAGCGGGACAGGTCTGATCAGAGCACATGGGAGCAAATGAAGGGGGAGGAAGAGAGAGTGGAGCACATCCAGTCTCACCAACCCTTGAGGATGACATTCCTGCTCAGAGCAGCCAATCCACAGAGTAGATCATATGGCCTGCCCCACTACGGGACACTACATCCCTCACTAACCCAAAGTCCAACACTGCAGACACAGTGTGGGAACTGCACCCGATCTGACCCCACCACACTGAGGCAGAACACTAGGTGAGTGCCACAGACACAAGGGGAGCAGAGCAAGAAAGACCTGAGCGTGTACCAAAAATAGACTTTATAACCAGGGCATGGCACCGAAAAATACTCTTAAAGGCCAACAAACAGTCCTCAAACTATTTACTTTTCTTTTTTGTCATTGGATTGTTGTTGTTTTGTTTTCTTTTGTTGCTTTGTTTTGCTCTGCCTTGTTTCTGTGCATGTTATTATTTAGGCAGGTCTAGATAAGATAGGCTGGATAATCAATCTGGAAGAGAAAACAATGGACCGACGGTTCTGGTGAAACACGGGAGAAGGGGAGGTGGTGGAAAAAAGTGGTGTCAATAAACCGAGGGACAAGGCAACAAGTGATCCAAAATCGGTGGTGAGGAGGGTGTAGGAGGGTTGGTTGGGTTTGATCAAGGGTAATGTAACCTAGAAGAATTGCTGAAACCCAAATGAAGGCTGAACATGATAATGGGACAAGAGGAAAGTAACAATAAACAGAGGAAAGGACGAGGAGGCAAAGGGCATTCATAGAAATCTAAATAAAGGCATGTACATATGTAAATATATTTATATATGAGGATGGAGAAACAGATCTGTGTGCATATATTTATAGGTTTAGTATTAAGGTAGCAGAAGGACACTGGGCCTCCACTCAAGTACTCCCTCAATGCAAGAATACTTTGTTCTATTAAACTGGCATTCCATGATGCTCACCTGTCTGACATGATTGTTGATGACAAAGCAGGAAAAGCAAATGTAGTGAGGAAAGCTGATGGTGCCCAGCTATCCAAAGATACAGCATCTGTATTCTTAAAGATTTGAAAATAAACAATCAGCCATCTAGCTCAGAAGTGACAAAGCCCACATGGAAGCACACCAGCTTGTGTGATCACCAGGTGCTGAGGAAATCAGTTATCAGGTATCAAAGAACAAAAAATTATATCATGTGTGCTCACCTTCCCGATATGATTGCTGAAGACAAACGGGTGCATAAGCAAATGTGGTGAAGTGAGCTGGTGGTGCCCAGCTGTGCGGTCATGTGCTTATGTTAATTTCATGATTGAGATGTAGGGGTGGAGTCTAGCCTGTTAATCTGGAGATAGCCATTGAATAGCCAATGAGGCCTCTGTGTGGGCATGGCTTTCTCCTGAGACTTCTAGGAAATCTCACGATACTTCCCTCGTGGAGATGAGAAGTTATCTCCCCAGTTTTTGGGAGTCAGTCTCTGAGACAACGAACTATGGACAAGACAAGATGGTAGTGTCTGAGGAGCTGGAGGAGCCGGAGGAGAAGTTGCACAGCCTTACCCTGATGGAACCAGACCTCAGGAGCTGGAGAAGCCACATGGAGACCCCAGCCAGCCCTGAGTTGCTTCTGCCACCACTGGATGCTGTTGATGGACCCTGAGCCCTGGAAGCGAGGAGTCATGGGGAAACCCATGCCAGTACCGGGACTCTGCACCCACTGATCTGTGACTTTGTGAGTCAGAAGGAGACTTTATAGACTTGTATCAGGCATATGGGCTAATAACAGACATATGACTTTGTACTGGACTGGGTTGGAATGCTTTCTCAATGTTTCATTCCTTTTGTATATAAACTTTATCCTCATATCCATATGCATGTCTATGAATTTGTTTCTCTAGTCTACCTGGACTAACACACCAGCTATCAAAAGATATAGCATCTGGGGTCTTAAAGGCTTGATGGTAAACAAGCAGCCATCTAGCTCAGAAGCAACAAAGCCCATATGAAAGAGGCACACCAGCCTGAGTGATCATGAGGTGTCGAAGGCCTCAGAAGTCAGATATCAACACAAAAATCCTATCATTGTGAAGGAGTGGGGAGGATGCAGCTTGGAGACTCAAAAACCTTATGTAGGCAACTGGACATACCCTTACAGAAGGGTCTCAGGAAGGAGACGGGCCAGGCAGGGTGCAGTGTAGCAACAATATAACATACAACTTTCCCCTAGTTCCTAAATGCTCCTCATACCCGCCACCTCCGCCCCAATATTATGATCCCAATTCTACCTTACAAATCCGGCCAAACCAGAGGCTATTCACTGACACAGATAAGAGCCAGAAACACAGGGATTCCAGGACAGATGATACCTTCAGGACCAGTGGTGAGAGAGGGAATACTGGGAGGGTGGAGGGAAGGTAAAGTAGAAAGGGGGAACTGATTACAAGGATCTACATATAAGCCCCTCCATGAGGAACAGACAACAGAACAGTGGGTGAAGGGATATGTCAGACAATATAAGACAGGATGAAATAATAATAATCAAGGGTTCATAAGGGTGGGGGGAGTGGGGAGGGAGGGAAAAAAATGAAGAGCTGATACAGAAGGAGAAGCTAGAGAATGGAAGGAAAATAAAGAGAGATATAAGAAAGCACCCAAGCTAACTTTCTTCTACCCTCCTTCTCTAAAGAATAGAAGTCTAATAAGCAGTGTGGATGGAGAGTGATGCTGGGGAGGACCTTTCCCCAAGGACTGGTTGTACTCTTCTAGTCTGGATTTTCCCAAATCACCCCCAAAGGCTCTTGAGAGGCAAAGCAAAGAATTGGCACTGTGTTTATGTTTTGGGGACAGCAATTCAAGTCTGTAAACAGATACAATACATAATCCATATCCAAAGGTATGCCACAGGAAGAGTCTAGCTGCGTCAGCTTCTACTTAACTTTTTTCTCTCTAGTTCTAAGAAGCAGGGACACTTACCTTGCTGTTGAGGTGCTGAATTCTTAATTCCTTTTGGTGAATTTCCTTTAAACTGTCATTGAGCTGAGTCTTGAGAAGTTCTGTCTCATAAACTAGGCTTTGTGATCCATCTTGGGAAATTGATGCCTCTGAAGAAGCCTGCCGAGATACAAGCGTGGGTGCTATTCGCTCTTAAAATCGACCATGTTCAATTTCTTCCCTCACAAACCCGGTGCATACCCCAGCAAGTCCTGAGGTGACTTTTCTGATGGAGGCAGTGGGCACTTGCGGGAGCTGGGAGTGGCGACTCACCTGTCTTTGGTACTGCTCTGTGAGCTTCTGAGGAGAAGGGGCAGCCCTTGGGTCCCTCAGGAGGGTCTGCAGATGACGAAGTTGCTGATCCTTGTCTGAGAGAGCCATGAGGTACTGCTCTTTCATCCTCCTCTCGTGAATTTCCCAAGAACTCTTCTCCAGCCTACCAAAAAACATGGAAATTACCTCAGGGAACAATGAGCTTGTGAGGCCACAGTGAACAATTATGTATGCAATGTACCACCTACTAAGGATACAGTAAAGGAAGCATGATCATCACAGTGAAACTTATGGAAGAAAAGGCATTTCAGAAATTCCACTCACAAAATGGAATTTTTCCACAAGTTTTTAGAAGCACCTTCATATACTATAAATTATGTAGCAGATGATAAAGCAATAGCAAAAAAAAAAAAAATCCCTTAGTAGGATTGGGGGCAGGTAGTCCTTCAAGGGGGAAAAACAGCTGAACTCAGAACAAATGAGTAGAACTTTTGTCACTTAATTGTGTCCTCTCAAAATATGTATCAGTTTGGCTGGATCGTGATTCTCCAAGATTTCCCTGTTAGATAAAGATGCAATTTAGCAGTTACACAGTGATATAATCACCCCCATGATGTGATCAGCCTATCAGCTCTAAGGGAATTAGCGTGGGATGCCCCGTCCTTATCTAAGGTTACATCCTTACATCCCAGCCAGGTTAAGGCAATTTCCCTGTGGTATGGCCTGTATCACCTTTAATCTTATGTGAGAAAACAGAAGTAGAGAAGGAAGAAGGAAGCTCAGTGCCACCAGGAAAAAGTCAGTAATGGAAAGTGTCCTTTGCACCCTGGCTTCCTGTGCTGGGAATGTCCAAGACCCAGAGGAAGACCCATAAGAGACACTGCAAACACAGATAGCATAAGAAGAAAAGAATCTTCCCCCAGAGCTGACAGGAGCACAAAACCCACTGTGAAAGAATAAGTATCTGCTTGTGAAAGCCGCCTACTTGTACTCTTTATGTTTCAACAGAAGAGAAGGAGCCCTAATGGCACAGCGGGCTACCTGTTGGGGTTGTCAACCACACGATTAGCAGTTTGAAACCACAGAGAGTACTTGGGAGAAAAACGAGCTATTACAGTTTTGGAAAACTACAGGAGGGGTCACTCCCAGTTAGAAGACACTCAATGGCCCAAGGAAGAACATGAAAGGAAGGATTATCATACCTGAGCTGATGTAGTTCACGTTGCCAGGAGAGGGTTTCCTGCCTGTATTCTTCTTGCATCCTCTGAAATGTTTTCATTTTATCTTGGTCATCCTGAACTTGAGCCTTCAGCGGTCGTAGCTCAGTGATCTCTTGGTTAATCTGTAAGTATTGCTGCTGCAGATTCTTCAGTTCTTTCAGCTTTAACCAAAGGAAACGGGCAAGGGTGATTGATCACTTCCTTATTTCATTCACCCAGGCATTAGTCATGAGTGGCTCCCCACTACGTAGTTACAAACAACTGGTTTATAGACAGCTCCTACTTGCCCCTTTTATCAAAATATACATTTGCCCTCACTTTAAACCACCGAATCAACCCCTACTGCCAAATTTATCACCATCATTTTCAATGGCTGCATTGGTAACTCTTCAATCATTGAAAAGACCGAGGGTTTTCTGGAACTACAGTAAAGACTAAATACAAACTATATGCACTTGTTCTGATTTATTTACGAATTCAACTTAAAAACACAACTAGGAATTGGCTTCATTCATAAATCTAAGAATACTTACAACTCAAGAGAGCACAACAGACTACCAGCCTCTAAAATTCCACTGACATATAACTACAGCATGGATCTATAAAATGGTGAAATTCATACAGCATGACTTGTGGAAATCACCCTATGGAATTGGCTCCCCCAGGAGCCTGGTCATTACAGCAACTTCTATCCCCTATTCTCTGCCTTCTGTGGCACTACACTGACTTTAGATTTACAACTCCGACAAAGACTAATCTTAAGCCACCCATTGCTTCTTTGTAGATGGGAACTGGCTAGAACCAGAGGGTAAAGGTGAACTGGCCTTCTATTTATCCTTGTCCCCTGGTTCAGCTTCCAAACTTTCTTAAGTTGGCTCGAAACTCTAACTCTACCTTACCTGAAAGTGACTATACAGAACTGACGTTGATTATAAAGAATACAGGGCTTCCCAGTGGTACAGAGAACTTGAACTGCAAAGTCACAATATTCTGCCCCTTCTCGGTTATATGGCCTGATGCATGTTGCTTGTACGCTGAAGTTTTGATTTCCCTCCTTCATAAAATGAAGAAAATTATAGTGCCTCTTTCATAAGAGTGTGATAAAATAAATGTACTTCACACATAGTAGTGTTTTTAATAAAGTTAATGATAGTGATAATAAACTTTTCCTTAATTTGCAAAATTGCCTATCTATACCTCAGATATACAAGGGGTTTAAAAAGTTTAATTTGGGAAAATCAAATTAAAAAGTAGTGGAATTTTTTCACAAACTTTCTGACGTTTTCCCCTCTTTATCTTCAAGTTATTTGCCCCCACACTTGTTAAAAGCTTGAAAGTAAGAAATAATGGCAAAATACCTCGACAAAGAGGGGGACCTTGAACACACACATCTTTTTTGTCCACCTCAGAAAATTGACCAAAGTTACAACGATGGCACTCTCTTTTTAAGCATACAACACAACAGGTGAACAAAGTGTCAGAAACAATGACATTTTAGAAGCTGAAAAGCAGATGGACAAGTGGAAACTGACTTGGCAGATGTGAGAAGGCTGAATCTTAAGCTGACAATAATGAAGGCCACGAACCAAGGGGACTTACTCTGCAGAATCCTCAAGAGGCTCAGGAATTAACAGCACCAGGTACATCTGGAAAAGAGGGTAAGTGGCGTGGGAGAGGTGGTAGCTAAAATCTAGATAGATGAAAGATGCTTATGGAAAAGCTGTATTCCTAGATTCTCTTTTTAGCACCACACTTTTTTTTTTCCTTTTCATCTCAAAGACAATCCAAGAAGCTGGGGTATCTGAAGAATAGTGGCATCAGGAATGGAGAAAGACTCATTTAATAACCTTGCTTGCTCAAAGTCAGGAGGACATGGCAACACTTTCTGAAGAAACTCAAAGACTACAGCCTCCACTATTGATTACAAATCATTAAAAAGAATGCAAAAATTCTCACAACTGGACCAATAAACAGCATCATGGTAAATGGAGAACAGATCAAGGATTGCATTTTATTTGGATCCATAATCCGTAGTCATGGAAACAAAAGTCAAGAAATCAAACTTTTTCCATTGGGAAAATTCAGTGCAGAAAATGTCACTTTGAAGACTGAAGTGTGCCTAACCCAAGGTATTTTTCCAATCACTTCAAATTTATGTGAAGGTTGGACAATAAAGAAAATTGGAGAAGAACTGGTATGTTTGAATTACCGTGTTGACAAAGCATACCGGAGGTACCCTAATGGTGCTGGCAGAAGAACACACAGACTGGTTTGTTCTGTCTTGGAAGAAGTACCAGCAGAACGCTCCTGAGGAACGAGGAGGGCAAGGCTGCATCTCATATACTTTGGACATGTTATCTGAAGAGACTAGTACGTGGAGTAAAGGACATCTTGCTTCTTCCAGTAGAGTCCGCGAAAATGGGGCAGACCGTTGGCGCAGTAAGCCTGACATAGTGGCAGCAACAATCAGCGCACACATAACAACTGTGAGGATGGCACAGTGCTGCATTCTACGGTACACTCACCCTAAGTTGAGCCAAGCTCCCAGCATCTAACACCAATAGCCACCAAGACATCGAGAGCTGTGCTCTCTGGGGAAGGTGACAAAGAGGTGTTTCTGGATTACGAGACACCAGACTCAGAAGGAAGGAAGGAGATGCTGCAAAACAAGGGTGATCAGTGGAAAAAATTGGCTAGTTTCCGAATGCTGAGGGTTTCCCTTCTTATTCATCTTACAGAATTCTGAAACACAGGCCTCTATCTTTCAGACATAAAATGAGACATCTTTAGGAAATCTGACCAGTCCAGATAATCTAAGCTTATTAAGAAAGCTCAACAAGATCACGCTGTACTGAAACTCACAACAGGTAAAAATCTTGCCGACAAGCCTTTTTAGCATATAACAATATTAAAAAACTAAGATGCTCACACTTTAGGCATAAATTCCATATTCAAATGGAAAACCTGAACTTCTGAATCTCATGTATTACACATTTGATTTGTTTTCCTATAGGAGGGGGTACACTACCAAAAAATGATACCTCCCCTCAAGCTATGTATTTAAATTCTTTTTTTTTAAACAAAACAACCATATCATCTTCAAAATACTCTCCATTACACTTAATACATTTGTCAAATCTGCAATTCCATTCTTAAGAAACATTTTCAAATTCATCTGTTTTCAAATTCACCTCCCTCGCTTTTTTCTTCACCTCTGCCACATCAAATCACTGTCTTTTCATGTCCCTCTTCATTCATGGAAACAAAAAGAAGACACGTGAAGTGAAGTCAGGTGAGTAAAGTGAGGGCAGCAAGAGAGGCAGGCTGATTTTTTTGCCAAAAACTGGAGCACTGAAATGGCTGCATGAGCAAGTGCACTGTCGTGGTGGCAAAACCAGTCCCCCGTGTGTCACAAATCAGGTCTTTTTTGTGGCACACTGTTACACAACATTCTCAGAACCTCTAGTAGAAATCTTGATTAAAGTTCACCTGGTGGGACAAACTCCAAATGTACTACAAGTCAACATTTTTGTACATTCAGGAAGTGGATGGACATCCAAAATGAGGTTTGTCATCAATCGCTATTTTATCTTTTTTGAAAAAAGAAGACCATTCATATACTCGAGTTTTTCCTTTTTCCCATAGTGCTGTCCTTGTAAGCTGTGTTCAACATCACAACAGTTTCTGCAGCATTTTTTCCTGAGCAGGAAAAAAAAAATTCACAGCTGCATGCTGTTCTCTTAAATCGATCATCACAAAAAAAGAGGTTCAAGTGAAATTGCTTTTATGAAAAAATTTGCTGTAACTAGAGAGAACCTTCCCAGGTGACGCCACAGGGAGCACTAACAGAGCAAGTTGCTTAATGCTGGTCTAGCAGGAAAAATGCGTAAAGTGAAAGCTCTGCTCCACCCAGCACAATTTCAGTTTTGGGGAGGTACCTCTGCTTACATACATGCCTGTGGCAGAGTTGGAGACTGTCAGTAAAACAAAGACAGTAAAGTCACAATGCAGAATGCCCTGACAATCTTCCTTGACTTACATAGTTCCAGTCTTTCCTCTGAATCTTGATGACCTGGAACTTTTCTGGAAAAATCCTGGTTTAAACTCCTGGATAATACCACAATTAGAAAATTTCAGCATCACAGACTTTCTCTATTGTCTTCTTCCATTGGGGGGAAAAAAAGAGCCTCAAATCTGGACATTAAAGGAAAAGGAACAGGCGGTTTTGCCTACAAAAGAAACTTTAATAACCATTTGAACTTAAGTAAACTCTTTTTATATTACCTTTTAGGTTTAGTTAGTAGGAGGCAAATTGAGTCTTTTCTCCTTGTAGTTTTCCCAGACAATTTACTCTTAAACCACCAGTGTAAGAACTTACCAAGTGATCCTTATACTTTCTTTCTACTGAAACTATGACAGATTCTGGAAATATCTATACATCTGTGTGTGTTAGATAAAACTTTATCATAAAACAATGCCCCATCATCTAGGCCTTATACAACCAGTGAAAAGCTCTGTGCACATAAAACACATTTTTTTTAATGTTAAGGGTCTATTTAAAATGAATTTAAATAACATCTCTGTGTTTTCCTGAGACCAAACAGAACCTGAAAGATGTAAAAGCTGTCCCTGACTGGCCAAATAATATCAAGTTTATCCTTTTCCACAGAACTGAAGATAAATTTACAAAGCAGTTTTAAAACGCTCACAGGTAGCTCTGAGAGAGAGAAAGAGACACTCACTAGTCGGTCTCTGTCATTCTGGAGCGATGACATGGCTTTTTTTAAACTCTGTACTTCGGGTGGGTTGGCTGCAGATTGAGCTGCAGACCACTGCTTTCCTTCCTCTGCCTTGCGGAATCTGGCCAGCTCACTCAACAGGCCATCTCTTTCACTCTGCAGACTGGCCATAGCCTTGGAAAAAGACTGCAATTGGTTGTAAGACTTTTCTAGTTGTGCAGACACGTGAAACAGTTGTTCATCTTTGGACAGAAGCTGCTGGTTAAGTTTCTCAAGGTGCGACAAACTGTTCTCTTCAGTGGAGCTTGTTGGAAAGGTGGCTGTAGACAGGTGAGTTTTCTCTCTGCTGAGCAGGCCCCGTTTTTCTCTCAGCTGTGCCAGCTCTTTCAGACTGGAATCATATTTCCTTTTCAGTTCATCAAGCTCCTCAGTGGCTTGATCTCTACTATTTTGCAGGGAACTCATGGACCTCCCAAATGACTGAATTTGTGCCGTGAGCTCTTTGTTTTCTCTGGTGGCCATGAGTAACTTCTGCTCCATCTCCATCAGATCTCTTGCTAGCTCTGCCACCCTCTCTTCTGCTGTTTCGGTTTCGTTTCGCATTATCCCTGCATCATGATGAAGATACTTCAATTCTTTCTGCAGTTTGTCTTCAATTTCATCTACCTTCTTGGTGGCTTCCTTCCGAACATGAACCAATTCTTCTTCTAGTTCTGTAACTCTGTTCTGAGAGGAAGAAAGAGTGGTACTTAACTTCTGAAGCTCTTCTTCCTTTACTTTTAGTTGAGCCTGAAATTTTCCCAAGGTACCTTCTTCTTGCAAGGCTGCTAACTGTCCCTTTAGTTGGGATATAACTATTTTCAAGCTGTCCATCTCTTTAAATAAGCCTTGTTTCTCTTCTTGTAAGGCATTAGAGGACCTCTGCAGAGCTTCCTTTGCTTCCTCAGATTCCTTCAGTTTTTCTTCTAATTTAGCATATGCACTTTGCAGCTCCTTATTCTGCTGAAGTTGAGTTTCAAGGAGTTGCTTTTGCTGACAGTCCTTTATTGAAATGACTTGGTTCAGGTCCTCTCGGTATTGAATCAGTTCTGCATCTAGCTTGGCATTTTCAGAGTTGAGATCATCCATGTGACTTCTCAAGCACCGCATCTCTTCCTTAAGCTTATTATTCTCCGTAGCAGCATCTTGGATCAGTTGGTCTTTTTCTAAGATTACAGAAAGGTGTCGTTCTTCTAGCTGTTGATAGTCGCCCACTATGCGATCTCGGTCATCCTGGAGAGAAGACATGGATTTAACAAAAGCGTCCAACTGAGCTTTCTGCTGAATGCCTTCCTTTTTGAAGGTGTTCAGTGTTTCCATAAGCTGACTGTTTTTGTCAATATTTTTTCTGTTCTCCTCTTCCTTCTGTGATAGCTGGGTTTCCAGTTCTTTAATGTCTTTGTCATGCTGTTGATGCAGTTCTGAAATAGCTCCTTGTATTGCCTCTTCTTTGGCAGAAAGCAGGTTTATAATTTTCTGCTCTTTCATGTTTACTTCTTCATGTAGTCTTTTGGTCAGTTCCTTGGAGGCCTGAAGATCAGTTTCTAGCTGTTCAGACGTGAACTTACAATGCTGGATATCAGTTTCCTGTTGTTTTACAAGCCTTTCCAAATGTTCTTCGTTTTCCTTACATTTTTCTAAAGCGTTATTTAAACCAATTGACTGATCTCGGAGGATCTTAAGTTCTGATTCCAATTTAGCCAGTTCATTCTGAGAATTGTCGTACAGATTTCTTGTCTCTTCTAGCTGGGTCGAAAGTTCTCTGTTTTCCCCCTGTAAAGTATCGCAGACCTTCTGTTGAAGCTGAACCTCAGTCTGGGCCTTGGACTCCCAGGCCTGCTTGTCATGGTCAAGCCTGAAAATGCAAAGATGAACAATTACAAATATAATGGAAACTACGTAGTGCATAAAGAACAAAAATCTACATAATAGATGTACAAGGAAACCAGTATTTATATACTTGTTACTTAGATATTTATAATGAAAAGTTTTCATGTTTTTAAAGAAAATATATCCATTTCTATATTATGTACTAGTCTTCTTAATTTTCTGTAGTAAAGACATATTGAACCTAAATTCATGTATTTAAAAAATAAACTGCAAACTCTTATTTTTGTTGACATGATTCTTCATACTCTATAAAGTAATACTTTCTCGAATTTTGTTCTACTTGGCGTGAGACAGGATAGTGAGGTGCCTTTTACATGGGCTAAGAAACAATAAGGAAACTGATGAGAAGAACTGAGAAATCCTATCAAAAGTGATTAAGGGATGCAAAGGGTAAGAGCCATTCCTGATGATGGAGCTTCAAAATGGTATTAAAAAAGTGAGCTATGAGAATTTAAGTCGAAGCTGCTATTTAGAGAAACAGTTAAAATAGAAACTCTCTTCGCCTCCAGTTTCCTCTGGAAGAACGGGTACCTCAAGAGGAAACCAAAAGCCTTTCTTCATTTACCTTGAAATGTTGATCTTCAATTCTTCCATATGGATGGACATCTGCCGAAGTTGATCCTTTAGAACGCTACAGCTTTCCTCTTTGAGTCTAAGTTCATCTTCCTTGGTTTGGATGGCATCGCTGCATTTTCTCTCCCATTTTTTGGCTTCATCCATCACTCTATCGCGATCATCCTGGAGGGAAGACATGCTCTTACTGAAGGCTGCCAGCTGGGCCACCGTACTGTCCAGGTTTTCCTGAAGTTGCTTGACTTCTGTGTCTTTCTTGTTCAGGATAACCTGAATCTCTCCAAACGTCTCTTCCAAGTGGACTTTTTCTCTATGCAACACATCCAATTTCTCTTGCATATTCTTCTTCTCTTTCAGGTGTTTATCTTCCGCCTGCTCTAGTCTTCGCTCAAGATCATCATCCTTTTGTTGCATTTGCCTTTTAACCAACTCTTTATTTGACTGAAGCTCCTTTTTCAATTTGAGGTTGTCTGCTAAGACTCGAGCTGCTTCACTTTGAGTGTCATCCAACAATACTTTGAAGCTAGCCAATTCTGCTTGGGCCTTCTTACGCAGTTCATCTGCTTGAACGAGGTTTTCTTTGTTTTTTTCCAGTTCTTTTTGGGACTCAGACTGGACAAATTCAAGGGCCTTAACAGTTTTTTCCAGACCACTAATTTTCTCTTGATACCTGATGCAGTCCTTCTGCAACTGCTTTACTTCTTGTTGTTTTTCTTTTAATAGCTCTTTAAGTTCCTTTGCGTGGCTTTTATTGCTCGGTTCTTTCTGGGCACCCTGAATTTTCTCCATGTATTCTTTTCTTATTTCTGATTCCACTTCAGTTTTTTCCTTGACCAACTGCTGCTTTTCTTCTTCCAATGCACTCACACACTTTTTAAGATTCTGCATTTCAGACTCCAGCTGTTCATTTTTTATTTGGGCATCTGTAACATCCTGATAATAATTCCCAATGCTTCCATTAAGTTCTGCTAACTGATTCATAAGCCTTTCTTCCAAATCGTCTTTTTCTTCCTCTGTAGCCTCTTTTAACTTGGTAACTCTAGAGAGCTCCTCTTGGATTTGCTGGTTTAACAGGTTTATTTTGGCTACTTCTTCCTGAAGTCTTGTCAGCTCACCATCCTTTGATAACACTTGATCCAGTAAAGCATTTCTCTCATTTTCTAATGCCTGACTAAATTCCTTTTCTTTCTGCTTCTCTTTCTCTAATTCAGCCACTCTTTCCTTGATCGGATCAATTTGCTGTAGGTGGTCATTAACTTCACCATGTGAGTTCATCTTCTCACCTATGTCGGGCTCTGTCTTGGTACTGTTACTTGGCAGACTGGATTGTGATGACTCGGGCCTCGTACTCTGAGAATCTTGCTCTTCAGCCTCTCCTGACACAGGTGGTGCTGCCTCTACAATAGTCCCCACTTGCTTGTCTTGTTTCTCAGTGGCTTCTAGACTGACTTGCTTGCATGCATTCTCTTCTACCTGGTGCTTTAAATCTTGAGCCTCCTGGCTCAGAATATCCTTCTCAGCCAGCAGGGCCTCAAATTTCTTAGACAGTGTTTTATGTTCCATTGTGAGCTTTTCTAACTCCTCCTTCATATTAGAATTAGAAGAAAGAAGGGCTTCGATACGATCCTTCGATGTGTCTCCTATGGGGGGGATTTCTGCTCTGAGTCGATCATTCTCTTCTTCGAGCTCGAGGATTTTCTGCTGTTTGGACTTGGCAAACTTTCTCATTTTGTCTTTCATCTCCTCCTTTTCTTGCTCAGCTTCCTGCAACTGCCTTTCTACCTCCTTCTTGTTCGTCTCTGTGTTTCTCAGTTTGCCATATAACTCTTGTTTCTCCTGCCTCACCGCTTCTACCACATGCTGAATTCTTTCTGCCTCATTGCTAACATTCTCATAGGACTGCAGAAGAATTTCATATTCTTTTTGTAGCTCCTCGTGTTTCTCTTGCCACTCGGTGCTTTCTGCAACCTGAGAACGCTTCAACGATTCCACTTCCTTCATTAGGCTTTCCTTGTCTTCAGTAAGACCCTCCAGAGCTAGTTTCAAACTTTCACACGAACCATGAAGATTTTGATTTTCCAGTAAAGACTTGTCCATTTCTGCTATGAGTCTGTCTCTCTCTTCCTGAAGAAGAGTCAACTTTTCGCAGACTGTATCTTTTTCTTTATTTTGAGCAGAAATTTGGTTTTCTCTATCTGCCAGAGACTTGGTAAGATGGTTAATGCTATCTCTGGCCAAAGACAGTTCCTCCTGGAGATCTTTGTTTTCTTTTAGTGCTTCTTTTCGAGAAATAAGGGCAGCCTGAAGCTTTCTCTGTATTTGTTTTGTTTTATCTTCCTTTTTACTCTCTTCTATTTTTTGCTTCATTTCACAAAGTTCTCCCTGTAACTCCTTTATCTTCTCATCATGCTCTTCAGCCTGCATTGCCAGCTGTGTATGTAAAGCCTTAAGCGAGTCCTCTTGTTCTATTATCTCTGCCTTCATTTTAGTAAAGATCTCCTCTTTCTCACAGAGCTGGCCAGAAAGGTAGCTAATTTCTTCTTCCTTTTGGCTTAGGCGTCTTTGCAATTCATCTAGTGCAGGCTGTAATTCTCTGAGATGCTCCAATCTAACAATTTCCACTTGACTGCTTTCCAGTGTCAGCTTCAAGCTTTCCGCATGAGCTTCAGCTTCACTGGTTGCCGTCTCCAGACTCTGGATCTTTAAATTCTGATTCTTAATCTGCTCCTGTAATTGAAATATCTCATCTGATTTTTTAGACAGTTCAGCTGTTGTAGCACTAAACTTCAACTCTAACACTTCTTTCTCAGCCTCTATTTCTTTCATTTGGGCCTTAATCTGGTCAACAGAAGTCTTGTCCTGCAGAACCCGTGCATCTTCAGGCTGAGAAGTCAAGCCTGCACCCAAAGAGAGCTCTGACTCAGGTTGCACAAGTTGCTGCTCTGTGACTTTAATCAAAGGCTCCTCTGAACCTTGAGTGGGAGAGCTTGATTCCTCCCGGGCAGTGGACGGCGGGATTTTTCTGTCTAAGGACGCCTGTACTTGGATCTGGAGTTGTTGTAATTGCTCTCCAAGGTCTTCCTTTTCCTTCCTTTGCTTATCAAACTGTTCTTGCAAGTGATTATAGTTCTCTTTCTGTTGCTTTAACTCTTCCTGCGCCTTTTTAAGAATCTTCTTCCGTGAAACTAACACTTCCTGTAGTTTCTTTTGGAGCTGCTCCTTTTCTTTTTCGAGGTCCACTACCTTTGCTTCCAGTTCTGGTTTCCCCTGCTCTCCGCTACCTGCATCGGCTGGGCTGATCGCCACTGCTTCTTTTACAGGTGCGGCCGAGTCTCCATCACCTGCATCCTTGTTGGCGGTGGTTAATTTCTGGATCACTGTTTGGTTTTCAGCGATCTGTGCTTGGAGCAAATCTACTAGGTTTGTCTTGTCTTGCAAGCTCTGATGCACCTGTTTGACGGTAGCCTGTAACTGTTCCTCAGCTGCCACCTTTTCTTCCAACTCCCTCCTTACGTGCTCTAGTTCTGCTTCCCTCGCAGATATCGACTGCTTTAAGGACATTTCCATCTCTTGGCACTTGGAGCTCACACATTTTTCTGACTTTTCTTGGTTCTCTTTATCATCTTCTCTTTCCCTCTTCTCGTCTGAATTAAATGGGACCTCTTTTTTAGATTCATCTCTCACTCTGGCTAATTCCTCTTCTAATCTGCTGACCTTTTGTAGCAGTTCCTTTCTGTTAATCAGAGCTGCGTGGAGCTTTCTCTTTCTCTGCTCACTTTCTTTCTTTAGAAGGTCTAGTTCATGCTGCAGCTCTTCTTTACTTATTAGTCCTGCTGGACTCATCTCGTCATAACTATGAAGGCCAGAAACGTCTTTTCCTTCTTCTACCTGTTCTTTCTTTGCTTCCTCGGCTTTGGATAATATATTTAGCTGTTCTTTCAGAGTTTTTATTTCGACCCCGAGAGAAAACTTTTCTTCATTGAGCTGAACCATTTTCTCGGTCATGTTAATGCTAATTTCGGTCACTTGCTCATCCTTCTCCTTGATGGTTTGTTGAAGAGCTTCCACATCTTTCCTTTTCTCTACTAAAAGTTGATCCAGTCTTGTTATTTCAAGCTCCTTCTGTGAAAGAGCATGTGAAAGTCCTTCCATCTTATCCAAGGTATCCCTCAAATGCTCCTCCCCACTGAGCACTTCATTTTCCTTTGTCTGCAGCTGGCTCTGCAGGCTTTTAATCTGCCCTGAAAACTGAAGCTGCATGTCATCTAGTTCATTCTGCAATGCTTTAATTTTCACATCTTTAGATTTGGCTTCGATACTGAGGCTCTGGATCTGTTCAGTGAGCAGGTTGTGCTGAGTCGTCCGGTTTTCATGGTCCAGTCTTCTTTGGTTTTCTGCTTCTGCTAGATTGGCTTTCAGTTGTTGTACCTGAGCCCGCAGTTCTGTTAACACACTAAGTTCCTTTAGCTGGGAGAGAAGCTGGTCTCTTTCTTCAGACAAAGCAGTCAATGCACTGCTTGTGTTTTCAGCATTTCTCTTGAACTCTTCAATCGATTGAGTTAGCCTGCTTATTTCCTTAGCATTCTCATCTAGATTTCTTTCATAGATTTCTTCTGCTTTGTGTAAGCTTATCTCAAGCTCCATATTTTGACTTTTTAACCTTTGCCACTCATCCTGACAGTGACTCATATCTGGAGCCACAGAAGTATCCATTCCAGTGTCATGAAAAGTTACAGCCTCTGATGAGCTGTTTTGTTGGGTGGTGCTTCCCTGCTTTTCTTTTGCAACTGCTCGAAGGCTGCTCTCATCATTAGACATCGAGGGGAAATCTTGTCCAGTATCTTCAAGTAGTATTTTCGTTTCAACTGGAGGTTTTCCCTCACTTTCTGTCTGTTTCATTACTTTCTGACCAAGCTCTCCTGGGGCTCCTTCAGTCCTTTTCCCCTGTAGTTGCAATTTAAGAAAAGCAATCTCCTCCTGGGCTTCTTTCATCTCCAGTAGTAAAACGGATAATTCTTTATGCTTCTGGGAAAAAGTGTTCTCTAGAACTTCTGGTCCATTCTCCTCAGTAGAACAGTTGCTCTCGTTAAGCCTTGTATTATCAACTGTGCTGATCTAGATAAAACATAAATCAAGTTATTGTAGATGTCATTGTGTTAGACTGTTCAACACATTCACATTATTTCGATAATTATTTTCTTGGAAAATAGAATCAGTGACTGTCGAGTTATAAATTAACTTAATGTCAATCAATTAGCTTAATGGGGGCTGAGCCCCGGTGGCGTAGTCGTTGTGCGCGGGACTGTGGCCCACTGGGTTGGATGTTCAAATCCAGCACCAGCTCTCCAGGCTGGGCCTCCTCCTCCCACCACCAGAGGGCAGTGATGCCCCCCCAAAAAACAAAACAAAACCAATTAGCTTAATGAGTGCTTCCACAAGAAAATATCCACTCTTATTAACTGATACGTCAAAGGAAAAAAATAACTTCAAACAACATACAAATGACCAGAGTACAATCTTTGCGGCTCACTCAATTGTCTGGGTTCATATCTAAGTTCTGCCATTGATTAGCAGAAGCGAGGACAAAGTACTCAATGAATATGACTATTATCTTTAACATTCAGATACTGAGAAAAATATTAATTTGGGATTTTTTATTATTTAAAGAAAGTTATTTATCAATTTTCCTAAGTATTATTTGTCATCATTTCAAATTCTTTGCTTTCGGTTTTATCCTATATTATACTCAAAATTGCATTGACCAAAACTGGACATAGCATTCAGCACAGAAAAAAATGTTTCCTTATAATTTCTACATGTCGCATTCCTACATACACTAAAGATTTGATCCAGCCAAGGTACCTTTATGCCAAGATAGTTCAATGTAGTTCAATTCCTGTTTGCTCTCTCTCTTACCTCGAGCATTCCTATTTTCCCCCTTTCTAACTATCTGACATCCCATTTTCTTCCCCTTCACCTGCCCTCTGCTGCTACCGCGGCAGGCAGAGTTCAGTTTCCTATGTGACTTACGGAAGGAATCAGTCACCCCATACAAAAAGAGCAATAACAAGAGAATTTCTCTCTCTCTAGCCACTTTGCTAATTCTGGTCTTTCACTTTATACTGAATTTACACTGTGATTTTTTGTTAAGGAGCATTTTATTGGGGACTCTTAACAACTCTTATAACCCCTACATCAATTGTATCAAGCACATTTGCACATATAGTGCCAACATTATTTTCTGCATTATTTACATTAGAGTTCTTGGTATCAGCTCCCCTTTTTAGCCTCCATCTCCGCCTCTCACCTTCATGACTCCTTGATAAATTATAAATTATTATTTTCATATCTTACACCGACAGCTGTCTCCCTTCCCCTCTCCCTATCTTCTCCCTACACTCCTGGTATCCCTACTCCCATTTCTGTTCGTGAGGAGTTTATCTGACCTGGGTTCCGTGTGTTCTGAGCTCTTGTCTGTACCTGTGCACATGCTCCAACCTAGCCTGCATTGAAAGGCAGGACTGGGGTCATGATAGTGGGGGGTGGGGGTGGGGGGGGTAAAGGAGGCCTTAAGGAACCAGAGGAATATTTGTTTCAAGGGTGCAATACTACTGTGAATCTTTTTTACTCAGTCAGTATCAGGGATTATCTTAGTCTCTTTCTCTTGCACCTTCTCTGTGACTTCCTCCTCCTTTTCCATTGTGCCCTGTTTTTGTTCTCTTCTGGTTCAGTTTTCCTTTTAGTACCAGAATCCTCTTTTCCTTATCTATTGCTCTCTTTTGAGCTACATTATTGTGTTTTCACTTGTCTTAAAACATCAAGCATCCTTAGCTAAACAAGATTTATTTTACTGTATATTTTTATATTTATCAGTAATTAAAAAACTATGATTTTCAAAATGCAGTCCTCTAATGATAATCTTGCAAACAAAGCATCAGTATCTCCATGAGAAGTATTAAATATAAGTTAATAAATAGATGCTTCAGTTAGGAAACTTCAAAACTCAAAAAATTCTATGTGACTATTATCACTGATTCCGACTCGGGTGGGCAAAACGAATGTAAGCAAAATAACTAACATTAATCTTAATTCAAGAGACTGTTATTAAGGACCCATATATTACCTGCAATATTGAAAGGACACTATTTCTGAAAAATAGCCTTTTCATAAAATTCCCAGCAAAGTCTTGCCAATTGAGGATAAAAAGCACAAACAAGAGCAAATAACAATAACAAAAATCAAAACAGGACATGTTCTTCTTTTCCACTGTGCTAGGGAGCACTGGTGGTTCAGTGGGTTTAGAGTTGGGCTACTAACCATAAGCTGAGCAGTTTGGTGGTCAGCTGCTCCTTGGGAGAAAGATAGGGCTTTCAGCTGCCAAAAACTGTCATAAAGAATTACAGTCTCAAAACTGGTGCCTAAGCAAATGTGGCAAAGAAAGCTGACGGTGCCTGGCAATCCAAAAATATAGCATCTGGGGTTTTAAAGGATTAAAGATAAACAAGCAGTCATCTAGCTGAGAAGCAACAAAGCCCACATGAAAGCAGCACATCAGCCTGGGAGATCATGAGGTGTCGATGGGATCAGGGATTAAGCATGGAAAAACAAAAAATCATAACAAAAAATCATATTGATGTGAATGAGGGGGATTGTGAGTGGAGACCCACAGCTCACCTGTAGACAACTGGACATCCCCTTGCAGAAGGGTCACAAGGAAGAGAAGAGCCAATTAGGTGCAGTATAGCACTGTTGAAACAACTTTCCTCGTGTTCTTTAATGCTTCCCTCCACCTACCCTCCCTACTGTCATGACCTCAATTCCACCTTAACAACGGACTAGACCAGAGCATGTACAATACTACAGATAAGCGTTCAAAACACAGGGAATCTAGGATGGATAAACCCCTCAGAACTAATAATGAGAAAAGATACCAGGAAGGTATGGTGGGGAAAGAAAGGGGGAACCGATCACAATGATCCACATATAAGCCCTTCCCAGAAGAATGGACAACAGAAAAGTGGGTGCAGGGAGAAAGACACGGGGGGAGGGTACATTTGTAAATTACCAAGGGTTCATGAAGGTGGGAGGAGGGGGAATGAGGAGTTGATATCAAGGGCTCAAGTAGAAATAAAATGTTTTGAGAATGATGATGGCAACATATGTAAAAATGTGCTTGACACAATGTATGGGTTGTGCTAAGAGCTGTAAAAGCCCCCAATAAAATGATTTTTTTAAAAAAGAGTTACAGTCTTAGAACCTTCAAGGACAGTTCTACTCTGTTCTATGAGTCAAGACAGACTTGATGGCAGTCAGTATACTCATTTTGGTTCAGAGCAATTGAAAATTCCCAATATTCAAACTAAATGATAGTAAATGCCAAATAATAACCATCATGGATCTCTTAAGCAGATTCCAATCTACAGGTAATTTAAATAGTCAATGGTGGAAAATCATTGAAATGTTTACATTTGAAGTTACCTCTCTTAAGCTAATTCATATTCTGATAATTTAAAGGTTGTATCACTTACCTGGCTGACTTCTGCCTTTCCAGTTCTACTGTGAGCTTCCATGAGCATAATCTGAGCAGACAGTTTTTCTGAAAGTCATAAAATAATTAGCTTTAGGTTATATACTTGGATTGTTAGACCAAAAACACAGAAATTAATGTATGAGATCCTACTTGAGATGCATGGAATAATGAAGAGAAGACCAGGCAAAATAGTTTGAAGATAAAAAGTTGATTTGATTCAAACAAAAAAATGACAAGTTAGGTGAATTATGAAATAGAATGGCGCTAAACCCACCACTGTCACTGAGTCAAATCGGACTTATAATGAACCCTACATGAGGTTTCCAAGGTTGTAAACTTTACAAGATTAGATAGTCTCATCTTTATCCCAAGGAGCAGCTGGTGGGTTTGAACTGCCAATCTCGAGGTTAGCAAACCAAAGTTTATTCCCACAGTGCCAAACAGTGTTCACAGTAGTAGGACTTGAAAATAAGAAGCCAGAGCATGTGATATTAAGCAGCTATTTCCCCTTTACTCAATCTCTTTGCATGCCTCTTCCCTTTTCATGATAGAGGTTTCTACACCTTCAATAGGCCTTCCTTAACCCTCAAGTATATCGTGCCTTTCTCTGCCCCACACACATGTGCAGTTTTACTTATCAAACAGCACCTCATTGTATTACTTATATTTTTCATAGCTAGCACATGTGTATATTTTAAAGTGGGTTATGTGTTGAGCTGCTGACCATGAAGTCAGCAGGGTGACACCACTAGCAGCTCCACAGGAGAAAGACGTTTCCTACTCTGAACAAGTTTGCCGTCTCAGAAACCACAAGGGCAGTTCTCCTGTGTCCTGCAGGGTTGCTAGCTGTTGGCATTGACCTGCTGGATGGCAGGGAGTTTGGTTTGGGCATTATAATTGACTAAAGAATCCTAACTTCTTTTTTTGTCCTATTAGGTACAATTATCAGTTTTAGGGCCTTTCATGAACACGCTGATGGCCTCTTCTTCCACGCGGTGTTGGAGCTCCGTGTCATGTTCATAGCAGCATCTCCAACACTTACAATCATCTTTCCCACCCAAGCACACTACAGATACCTGAACAATGCATGGATAAAGGGTATCCGTGAAACAAATTAATGTAAGCATGTATATAATGTATTGAGACACATCACACAAAGAATGAGGACATTAAAAATTAGTTTATTCCAAATTCCAGAAGTTGATTAAAGAACAGAAATTTAGAAAAAACTTTATAATAGAGATCCCTTCTGGGAACCGGGGACAGACCAGTATTCATGAACCATAAGCCGTAATGAGACACATAAAAAGGAAGAGAGTTGTTTGCCAAAACGAAAACCAGTATCATAACATCTCAAAGAAGTACTTCGAATGAGCTAAATAGTGAACTGAGTTTGTGATGTTATTTATTAACAAAACTGAAAATATTCGAGTAAAGGCATATAATCCCAGTATATAGAAGAAAAATTAAAATAACTGAACTGGAAATATTAGCTTTCAATTTATAAATAGTGCTACAAACTATTCAGTTTTCATTAATACTTCTAAAATCTAAAGCATCGTTAATTCAGGATGAATTAGATAATTCAAGCATTATTAACTACATAGTACTAAATTCAGGAAGTGCTAATGAATCGGGTATTATACAAGAAGAAATGTCACCTCCACTCTGGCTGAGTGCTCCCACACAGGTCAATAGAATAAGATGGTCCATTCTACTTAATACAACATAAATTTATTTGGTAGCTACTAAGTACTAAATTAGTTCTTGGTAAAACAAAATGAAGCAAAAAAATGAGCAACTGCTGTCCTTGAAGAACTATATCCTTATCTTTGAAATGCGTATTTAGGGTAGTAAAAAAAGACAAATAAGGCTGAGCCCCGGTGGCGGAGTGGTTGTGCGTTGGACTGCGGTCCACTGGATTGGAGGTTCAAATCCAGCAGCAAGGGTGGGTCTCCTACTCCCACCACCAGAGGGCAGTGATGCAAAAAAAAAAAAAAGATCATTGTACTATAACATTGAAGTTACATAGCTTTGTGGGATCAGAATCACCGTTCTGAAAAGGGTCTAGGTTGAGGGATGAAAATTCGGAAAGAAATGGAGAATTTTAAGCAGGGTATAATCCACAGCCATGGAGTTAATTCTAAATCATAGCAACCATAGAGTCCCCAAAGCTGTAAATCTTGGAGTGAGCACAGAGCCACAATCTCTCCCCACCAAGAAGCTGGTGGGTTTAAACCAACAACTTGACAAGTCCCATGCTTATCCAATGGCACCACCAAGTAGCATGAGCAGGAACAAAAATGGTTCCTACCTATGAACCTTTGATTTTACTAGTCTCTGTTACCTTGTTGCACAGAATTATTACTGTGAATGTCTTTTGTTCATTTTGCCTATTCAGCAATCCATGATTACAAAAAAATTATTCAGAGTATAGGGGAAAGTTCACAGAGTTGATTATCAGTTTCATATTCAACAGTTTGTACACATTTTATTACAACGCATCCACTTCAATCCCCTCAATATACCATTGTTCTCATTTCTTCCCACTCTTCCTCATTTCCATTCTTTCTCCTGTCCTAGCCCCGTCCTTGAAAAAATGGCGCCCTTTTGATTTTATTTCTTCATTTTATTGAGGGCTCTTACAGCCTTGGTAACAATCCATACCATAAACTGTATCAAGCACATTTGTACATATGTTCATTATCATTTTCTACACATTTTTTCTAAACATTTTCTGTTTGAGTCCTTGATATTAGCTCTTTTTCCCCTCCTTCCCCCACCCTGATGAACCCTTGATAAATTATTTTCATATCTTACACTGACCTCTGTCTCCCTTCACCCATGTTCTGGGATTCTTTGATTATGTGAGCTATATATCGATTATTGTGATCAGTTTTGCTTTTTTGCCCCCTTCTCTCTTCACCTTCTCCTTCCCTCATGGTATCACTACTTCCACTTCTGTTCCTAAGTGGTTTATCTGTCCTAGATTCCGCATGTCGAGAACTCTCATTTGTATCAGTGTACATGCTTTGGTCTAGTCAGATTTGTAAGGTTGGAGCTGGGGTCATGACATTGGGGGTGAGGAAGCCTCAAGGATCCAGAGAAATGTGTGCTTTGGCTGACTCGTCCTGCCCTTTTGATTTTAAATGGCTGATTTTGTTTCACACCTGAAAAGCGATTAAAAGCCATAGGTCCCACCAGTCTTTAAAAATCCATGATCTTTATAGTTCCTGTTCAATCTATACATCTAGACAAAAACTTGAGCACACACTCTTAAATAAGTTTAAATACTACAGGATTTAAACCCCATCTGTAAAGCAGCATTTAAAGCCCACATTATAAACTGTTGACATATATATATAAAAACACTTGTATGTGGTCTAAATGTTTAATGAATACTGACCTTCTAGAACTATCAGCAGTGCTCTCTCAGATCTTTATGACTACAAGATCTATATGCTATCTATGTGGACAGTGATAAAAAGAAAGCAAGACACACTGTGAGATTAAAAACCCAAGAATCTGGTTTTCATGTATACATACCATTTTCCGCTTTCAGCTCTTCGAACTCAATAGAACTAAGATGCAAAACTTTCTTTTCATTCTCTATTTCAACCACTCTCTTCTGCAGAAAGTCAATATTCTCCTCAGTGACAGCCTAAATTGAAAAAAGACAAATGAGTAATTCTCCAATAAAAGACTCTCATAGTAATGTGCCAATAGCCTCCAGCATTTCTATCCTCCAGCCATGAAAATACTTTTAAAACACCATCAAATTAATCTGCCTTCATAATATCTGAAGTTACGTTTTTTACAGAGAGGTAACAAGTGAGACCGCGAAAATCCAACACACTGGTGTTTGACTCTAAGGTCGAAGCCTGGATTGCAAAGCTGCCAATCCTCTGTCTACTCAGGAAGAATGAGGTGCCCTGCTGGTGTCGTGGTTATGAGTTGGGCTGGGCTCCTTATGGTTGGCAGTTGGAAATCTCCAGCAGAGAGAAAGGCTGAGCTTTCTGCTACCGTAAATAATCTCAGAAATTCACAGGGACCATCATTAGTCAGCCAGTGAGTTTGGTTCAGTTTGCTACTGAAGAAAAACAGCATAAAGGCAAATAACCATTTCACCTCGACGGTGTCGTCAGATTAGAGGGATGCAATCATTCATCAGGTCTCTCTCCTGATGGACAATGAAGAGGAAGAAGGGCATTCCCAAAGGGAGGCAGAGGCAAACGCATTAGGTACTTCTTAGTACATGCAGCTCAAAACCCAGCAGCTGCTCCACGGGAGAACGATGAGGATTTCTGCTCCCATAAGGGTTTACAGACTAGGGAGAAGTTCCACTCTGCCCTAGAGAGAGAGTCGCTTTGAGTGAACATTGACTTGACAGCATTGGGGGTTATGGTTATCAGAATAACTGTTTTTTTTTTTTAATTAAAGGATCATTTTATTGGGGGTTCTTACAATTCCTTTTAAAAATCGTTTTATTGGGAGCTCATACAACTCTTATCACAATCCATACATACATCCCGTCTCTCAAGCACATCTATACATATGGTGCTATCACTGTTTACAAAGCATTTTCTTTCTACTTGAGCCCTTAGTATCAACTCATTTTTCCCTCCCCCTCCCTCGTGAACCCTTGATAATTTACAATTATTTTTTCATGTCTTGCACTGTCTGATATCCCCCCCCACCCCTTTGTATGCTGTTCATCCCCCAGGGAGGAGGTTATATGTAGATCCTTGTGATTGGTTCCCCCTAACTTCCCCCACCTCCCCCTTGCCCTCCTGGTATGACTATTCTCAATATTGGTCCCGAGAAGTTTGTCTGTCCTATATTCTCTGTGTTTCCAGCTCATATCTGTACCCATTACCCATGTATATGTTCTGTTCCAGCCAGAACAGATGTGTAAGGTAGGAAAGCATTAAAGAATCAGAGGAGCGCTGTATGTTTCAATGGTGCTACACTACACCCTGACTGGCCCATCTTTTCCCGACGACCCTTCTGTAAGGGGATGTCCAATTGCTTACAGACTGGCTTTGGGCCTCCACTCTGCACTACCCCTTCAATCACATTATGATTTTTTGCTCTGGGTCTTTGATGCCCGGTATCTGATCTCATTGACACCTCATGATCACACAGGCTGGTGTGCTTCTTCCTTGTGCGTTTTGCTGCTTCTCAGCTAGATGGCCGCTTGTTTATCTTCAAGCTTTTAAGGTTCCATACACTATATCTTTTGATAGTCAAGCACCATCAACTTTCTTCACCACATTTGCGTATGTACCCACTTCGTCTTCAGCAATCGTGTTGGGAAGGTGAGCATCTAAGAGTGCTAGATTCACAATAACTGGCATTTATTCTATGCATATAAAATCACAGGTTTTCATAATAATAGGTGTATTAATTATACCATATATTTAGTTGTATGTCTTCGCATATATTTTTCATCCATAAAAAACAAAAACAAAAAGCTCATTGCCATCAAGTCCGTGTTCATCTGCAAAGGGATAACTCTACAGAATATTTTATAAAATTACTGAAATTTTGAACCACAGGGATCTTTAAAATATTCACCCTTCATGTGATAGTAAGAGGAGAATGTCGCATTTTTATTGTTTTTACCTTGGAGGATGTTTGCATTGCTATCAAGTGATTGGGACTCACTCATAGTGACCCTCCAACACAGAGCATCTTTAAAAGGTCTTCAATGCTGTGATATTTATACAATCAGATTGCCACATCTTTCTTCTGTAAAGCAGCTTGTGGGTTGGAACTGCCAGTTCTCTAGCTAACAATGGAAAACTTTAAGCTCTGAACCATTAGGGCTCCTTGCACTACATAGGGATCACAAAACTCTGATTTAAACAAAAAAACAAAATAAAAATACCATGTCTTTTTGGTCTAAAAATTACAAAACAGTTTGTTGGGGGGAAAAACTCATAATAGGAGAATATCTGAGAGGGGAGCCCAAATTCTATAAACTCAACTCAAATCGCTGGTTGAATGATGAATTACGCATTAGCAAGTGCAATGCGGTGAATTATTCAATAAGGATCTTCTAGCCAGTCTTTGCTACTCCTGCCAGATGACCTCCTTTTTCTCTCCTGTATCTAGGTATGCAGGTGGGGGAAATGTGGGGCAGACTATACGATTCAGTTGAGACTGTTAACAGGGTTAACTGTTATTGCCATTCTGATGGAATAAAATAAGTCATCTCAGAAGTAGAGAGAAATATCTCACCACCAACAAAAAAGGAAATCTAGGTGTGAAATGTGTCCTCTGGACTCCAAGAACCACGAGCATGGAACCCCCAGGAGAGAGCTGTAGCATAGCAGAAGCATAGCAGAGTAACAGTAGCCAAAGCAGAGCCCCAAACATGAGACAGAGCAGTGACCTTCTGGGCCACCAAGCTAGGAAAGCTGAGTTTTGGGGCACAGGAGGATGGTTTGTGGAGTCGGAGTCACTCTGAGCACTTAAATGAGGGAGCCGGGTTTGCTGATCCATAGAGTGGAGCTGGACAACCTCGAGATGAGGCTTACAGCAAAGCTGCATGCCCACTTGAGATTTATTGGCATCCCTAAAAAAAGTTTCATAACATTTTGAAAGTGAACAGAAGCTAAGTCAAGAGGCTGAGGACCAGAGAAAAATCTGCTGGCAGACACCGCAGAGGCTATCTAGACAGAACAACTGTTTCCTGAGTGTTTCTCACCGACTTATAACCCGCTAACTTCCCAAATAAGCCCCACAACTGTGCATATTTTGCATTCTGTATGGTCACTGGAGCGAATTGTGGAACTAAATTCTATAGCAGTGTGCTGTGGGAGACAAGAGCAACACGGAACTCTAAGCAGTCTGGGTACGGGAGAAATACACCAATAAAGTGTTTCGAGTGTGAATCCAAAAATTACTAGTTGATAAAAATAGTAAAATTCTTCATAATAATATAACAGAATCCAGAAAACTGATAATAAAAATCTCTATAATACCCATGATTCAATATAAAATTAAGATGTAAAGAGATGTAAGACAAGAGAAAAAGTCCCAAATGGATGTCTGACTAGACAGTAAACTGCTCTCATGCACAGAGTAGGTAAAAGGAATGGAAGAAATGATGAAGTAAGAGAGCTATGGATTTCAGAGGCAGGTTGAATTAAAGTAATCTGAAAAAGGTCTGGAGTCAAAAAGTTAGAGGAGAAAAAGACACGTAGAATTTCTTAAGTTGGAAGAATTGAAGAAAAAATGTATGCATTGTATTAAGAGACACAGAAGATGGAAAAAAAAATCAAAGATGGAATGAATACAGAAGGTTACTATACCAAAAAGAACTGGTTGATATTTAATCACTTCATAAGGTAGCACATTCGCTGCTTTTAAAATGTTTATAGAGAAATTCCATTGCCTTTTAATTCCATTTTCCCACAAATTTGGACTGACAGAAGAAGTCAAAATTGCACTAATGGCATTAGTAAAAAAACAAGATGCTGGGAATGACAAAAGGCCAAATGAGATGTTTCATTACACCGATGTAACATTGGAAACGCTTGTCTATGCAGAGAAATTGGAAAGACAGCTAGCTGGTCCACCAACTAGAAGAGATCCATACTTGTGATCATTCTAAGGAAAAGTAATCTAATATGATGTGGGAATTATTAGACAATATATTTAATATCACACACAGGCAAAGCTTTGTTGAAGATAACTCAAAGAGTGCTACAGCAATATATCACAGGAAACTGACAGAAATTCAAGCTGGATTCAACAGTGGTTAGGGAATAAGGAATATATTACTATTGATATCAGAAGGATCTTGGCTGAAAGCAGAGAACACCAGAAAGGTGTTTAACTGGGGTTTCTTGAGTATGCAAGGTCATTAGACTATGAGAGGTGATAACAAATCATGACTAACACTGAAAAGAATGGGAACTCTACAGTACTTGCTTATGGTATTCATGTGGAGCCTGAATACAGACCAAGAGGCAGTCCAAGACAGAACAAGGAGGCACTCCGACCAAAACCAAACTCATTGCCATCAAGTTGATAATAATTCATAGTGACCCTGCAGGACAAGGTAAAACCGTCCCTCTGAGACTGTAACTCTTTACGGGAACAGAAAACCCCATTTTTCTCCCACAAAGGGGACACTGGTTTTGAACCGCTGACCTTGTAGCTAGCAGCCTAATTCATAATCCCCTAGTCCACCAAGGGCTGCACGGTTTAAAATCACGAAAAATATGTCAGTATTGTACACTTTCACCAGACATATTCAATTATGTATGTTGTGCAAATAATCTGATCAGTTGAACTAATATAATGAATGCAATGAAGAATGGAACATCACAATTGGATGAAGAACATTAACAACCTTTAATATACAGATGACAAACCTTGTTTGCTAAAAGAGCACTCTAAGCGTTTGCTAACAAAGATCCAAAATTACAGTCTTCACTACAGAGTAGTGAAGTATCAACAGGAAGAAAACCAAAATTCTCTACTGGATAGATCAGGAACATCATAATAAGCAAAAAAAAAGATTCAAGATATCAAAGGTTTCAATTTACTTGGCTCCACAATCAAAGCACATGGCAGTAGCACCAAATCAAGAAACTAATCAACATATATTTGCCCTCAGAAGCACACAGAAGATAGGGGTGCAAAGTGTGGTGACTAAATCTCATAAACGGTGCCCAGTTTATCGGATAAAATAGCCTATCTGGGGTGGTCTTAAAGGCTTGTTTCTAAACAAGGTGCCATCTAAGTGAGATGTCATCTAAGTCCACATGGAAGAAGCACACCATCATCAGTCACTGAAGGAGAGTAAATCATATAATCCAAAGATGAATGAGGAAATAGTATCAGAGCCTAAACTGTGAGAATATAGTTTGCAGAAGGCTATAGATAACAGGGGAGCCCAAGATATACATTTGTGGGATCCACAAAAAAAAAATGAGTCTCTAGGGAGGAAAGTGGTTCCTAAGTAAGAGTACAATGAAGAGACGACTATAGTAGATCAAAATGATACACCTGACTTGAATGGTCAAAACCTTGTCAGTTGGTCCCCCTGATGCACACTGAGCCTGATTGGTTTTCAACATTTTCTGTTTGTTCATACTAGGGTTTATCTTAGATTTTTTATATCATTAGGGACCATCCTTCTGAATTTTATGCCTTTCAGAATATGACAGCCAGGTTTGATGAACTATAGGGATAGCAAGTTCTGAGGGTTTCTGGAGGGCACAGGGTGGACAAAAGGGAGCTGATGTCAAAGAGCTCAGGAAGGTACAGAATGTTTGAAATGGTGGTAGCAATTGTACACGACTGATTGATGTCACTGAATTGTGGAATTATATGATATCCATATTAACTCCAAATAAAATGGCTGTGAAAAAAAAAAGAAATCAGTCAACATCTTGCAGCCCTGCAGCAAAAGAATCTCTTGGAAGTGTTGAAAAGTAAAAGTGTCAATTTGAATAGTATGGTGAACCTGAGCCAAAACAGTGCCTCACATAGATGCAAAAACTGGACAAGGAACACAAAGGAAGAGTTGATAACTTCTAAATTATGGAATTTATAAAGAATATTAAAAAAAGAATATCAAATATACCATGGACTAAATACACAAATCTGTCTTGGAAGAAATCTAAAGTCAGAATGCTCCTGAGACTCACATACTTTGGGCATATTATCAGGAGAGATCAATACCTTAAAAAGAAAAACATGAAAAAATTTTTTTTTAAATTATTGTTGTGCAAAGTACAGGGTCAGTGACAAAGAGAGAGACACCCAATAAAATGGATTGACAGAGTAGGTTCTCAGGGGTTCAAACGTAGCAATAATTGTGAGGACAGCACAGGACCTGGCAGTGTTCTTTTCTGCTGTAAAAAGGGATGCGAAGAATGGGAAACAACTCCGATAGCTATCAACAAAGAAAGGAACTTTATTGCCTTAAGAATAATAGTAGTAGCATACTATTCTCTCCAGCTGAACTTTCCTCGGCCTGCCTACTCGTCCATGCCTCCCATGGCAGCCCCTTAGCAGCTGGTAAACAGCAGAGGCTTTGAAAAATACCTGATGGAATTAGGCACGGGAAGGGCTCTGCAAAAAAATGGGTTAAATGGCTAAGCCTGGCCAAGTCTTCACTAAGGCAGCAAAACTCTCACTGTGAAAACTGAGAGTATAATGAAGGGTGGGGGTGGGGGGGAAAACAGTCTTCTTGTAACCTAGGAGAAAAGTTTGAAGAAACTACAATGGATGGCCAGAGAAACTGGTGTGCAACTTTAAAGACAGTGCAGAAAAACTCAGCGTGCAACTTTACAGACAGTGCTTTGATCCAACACAGAGAGCAAGACAATAAGAAAAGGGCAATTAAGAAGGTTGGAAGAAGGAAAATTAGTGATGGAGTGTTTTATGAACCATGTCACCTATAATAGGCCTGCCATAATAACAATTCCATCATCACTTGGGCAGAAATTAGCTTTGAAAATGAACAAGTTCAGTGCAATGCGCAAGTACCTATACTGATTTTTTTCATTACTAGGTTCAATTACTTCTATAGCAAACATCTTATCTACAATTATTTCAAAGTGTTGATTTAATTAGGGTCATGCCTTTGGTTAATAAATGAATGTGAGCTTAAAAAATAAACTTAATTGTAGCTAACTAAATCAACAATCATTAAAATATGCAGGGGGATTTAAGAATGAGAGATAGAAGAGATTTATTTGAAAGTCTAGATGATGAAAATCAGAAAGTGGATGGTTCCCAGCATGAAACACTGCCAGTCAATAAGTCTGCCAGTTTGGCAAACTATAATCTTATAATAGAGATGGCTGCACCCCAGTATCCTAGTTTGATACTAACCCATTAAATTAACATCATCAAACTAACTCTTATTCTATTATTTATGTTCAATAAAAAGTCTTCTGGTGATTATAGTCTAGCTTCCCACAGAGAATTTTTTTTCAGAACAAAACAGTCAAATGGGCAATTTTTTTCCTGTTAACTAAAAAATGGGTGCATTATGATTTCTATAGTAGACTTATGACTGAAGTTGGAAGGCACTGTACACGAGGAACACCTAAAAAAAAAAAAAGGAAAAAAGCTCTGCTGAGTGGCGCTTTTGAAGTATGCATTTCCCCCCCACTAGGTGAGCATCAAACAACTCACTCTGAGTCAGTGCACTCCAGTTGCGTCCCCTAGGAAAGTTTTCTCTGGTCACAGTGAATTTTTTCATAAAAGCAGTTTTGCTCAAACCTTGTATTTTGTGGTGGCCATTTTAAGAGAACTGTATGTACCTGTGAAATTTTGTTTCCTGCTTGGGAAAAGTGCCACTGAAACTCTTGTGATGCTGAACACAGTTTACAAGGACAGCGCTACAGAAAAACCTCAAGTGTTCTTGTGGTTTTCTCGTTTTAAAAATGGTGAAATATTGATTGATGATAAACCTCGTCTGGACATCCATCAACTTCCTGAATGGACAAAAATGTTGACTCACAGTACATTTGGAGTTTGTTCCACCAAGTCAGACTGTTAATCAAGCTTTCTATTGAGAGATACTGAAAATATTATGTAAAAGTGTGCAACAAATAAGACCTGATTTGTGGCAGACAGGGGACTGGTTCTGCCACCACGACAATAGACTTGCCCGTTAAGACAACATAGAAGAGATGAAGCAAAAAAGAAGGGAGGTGCTGTCTGTCAGCCATCCAAACAGATGAGTCTGAAAAATGTTCCTCAGAATGGAATAGCAGATTTGATAAATGTATTAAATATAGTAAGTGCTTTGAAGGTGATAAGGTTGCTTTGTAAAAAAATTTAAATACATAGCTTTGAAAAAAAAGGTTTTTGGGATGCACCCCCTCATATACTAAGTCTGATGAAACCTGAGTCTACCAAAAACAAACTTGTCTTTTGAACTACTATTCATTTCTGTCACTGAGTGCTTCATGCCAAAGTCAATTTCCACATAGCATTCTATCAAATATCTAGCACATTGGTGTCAGTATTTACACACACACACACACACACACACACACACACACACATCTAAAAAACTGCCCTTTGAGCTGGGAAAAATGGTTGAGATAGAATACTCCCAAGATCACAGTGGTTAACTCATTATTTTCTGAATAGTTGGTAAGGTAATATACTTCATAATTCTTTTCCCATGGAATTCTTCCCAAAAAGCATTCTGTCAGGCAGAGGAGGCAAAAGGCTTATATTGCTTTCCGGAATAAATCCTCATTAGGAAACGCAAGTACAGAAGAGAAAAGGCAAACAGATCAGATTCATAAGACGTTCTCATGGGATTACCTGTATGCCCTCATTATGAACATCTGGGAAAGAAGTCTGAGATGCTGTTTCATTTTTTTGCAAGGTTGGTTTATTTAGAAATTGACTTATCTCTTTGGATTTTTCCTGGAGTTGATCTAAGGAAAAGGAAATAAATAAAGTGACATAATTTCGGCCTCGAGCCTAAAACTTACAGAGCTATTACCGCCTAGGGATATATCCAACATTGCTTACTCTACTTCAGTTTTAGTTGTCTTACTTAAAACTGCAATGTCAACGACAACATTGTTGTTTCACTATTTAAATGCTCTCAAGGACCAAAGGGCACATCAGTATCCCAGTCCCTTCAAAAACACCATAAAGTAGGCCACGGCACTTTGAAAAGTAATTTTTATTTTTCCTCTTGGTAAAGGCTTTGGCAGGTTTACTTCCTCATTTAAGTTATACTGATCTCAACCAAAATCCACAAGATGGCTTTGAAAATGAACATGGCCCAGTTGCTAAGAGGGCAGTGTTCTCGTGTAACAGACTGCTACCGGGCAATGTTTCTCAAGGGCTTCTGACTCAATAGAAGTCTTTAATGTAAGTCTTTAAAGTATCTTTCCTTTAGATTCATACCAATTTATTAATAGAGGTTATTATTTAATGAAAAAGAGTGATAAGATGGAGTCCTAGTATTTATCAACTTCTAAAATGCTTTAACTTTTTAGAGAGAAGAATTGAGTCTATAACACACTTTTTTTTTTTTTTTTAGGTATCACTGCCCTCAGGTGGTGGGAGTAGGAGGCCCAGCCTTTGCTCCATGGAGCTGGAATTGAACCTCCATCCCAGTGGACCGCAGTCCTGCGCACAACCACTACGCCACTGGGGCTCAGCCCAATAACACACTTTTAATAAAAATCTTTTTTAAGCCTTTTTAAGGAATAAGTGTTTCCTTTAAGGAGAATGTGTCTCCTATGCAAGAAGGCTTTACATTGCTCTCTAGGTTTCCCAGTCTAAGCACCTACATCTGGTCTTAGTCTTCCACTAACTAATTCAAATTCTACTCATTTCTGTCACTGAATGTTTCATGCCAAAGTTAAGTTTTACAAAACATTCGATCGAATATCTAGTAAATCAGTATCAACAGTGCTAATACAGTAATAATAATTGTACTATAAAGGCAGGTTATAATTTTAGAGAAATGCAACAAGAGATAAGGGAAGATGCATTTTTTTAACTTTCTTTTAATATAATCTGTTTGAGAAAATAACGTCATTGACAGATATCTATAAAATGTGACATAGATGAACATTTTAAAAGCAAATACCTTCCAATTGTTGAATTGCCTGGGCTGACTCAACTGACTGCTCACTCTTCTCTTGGAGGAGCTTGGAATTTTGATCCTTGAGAGCAGCACAGGAAGACAGCAGTTCTTGTTCAGTCTTCTGAAGACTCAAAATGTGAGCAGTCTTCTCTTCTATTTCTATGTGGTGTGCCTGTTCCAAAGCTCTGTACTGTGACTCCAGTTCAGCATGAGCCTGGCCTGTGTGCTCATGTTGTTCCTGAAGAAGATGCATTTCTTCCTGAAGGCTATGGAAGGCTAATTTTTTCTCAGCGATTTCAAGTTCCATTTTTTCCATCAGAATCTTGGATTCCTGTCTTTCTGTTTCCAGTATGTTCTTTAAAGTGTTATGCTCAGCTTCCATTTGTTGTAATTGCTGAAACAGCACCTAAGATTAAAGATAAAAACAAGTCGCAAATTCATCCTTTCATTTCACTAAACATAGTCAAGGGTCTCTTTTGGGTGAAGTACTGGGCTAGGCCCTCGGGATTAAACATAGAACCTACAGTGCATGCTGTTGCTGCTGCTGTTTATATGCCAACAAGTGGGGTTCTAACTCACAGTGACCCCATAGGGCAGAGCAGAACTGTCCCCCATATTTTCTTGGGCTGTAACCTTTACAGAAGCAGAACAATAGCTCTTCTCCCCCACTGGAGCTGTTGAAGGGGTTTAAATTACAACTTTTAAGCCAGTCATCAAGCACTTATCCAACGTCCCACCAGAGCTCCTTGAGTGCTGCATAGAAGGTGCATGTTTGCAGGGAAGGGAAGAATAGAATCAGACAGTAAGAAATTAAGAGATGTCAAGATGTTTCTAAGCCAGAGTTAGAGTATTGATAAGGAGAAGACAGATGCAAAGTAATATACTTGAGTATAAGCCGAGTTGTTCAGCACATTTTTAATGCAGCTTTTGTGGTAAAATTAGGTGCCTCAGCTAATGGTTGAGTCAGCTTATACTCAAGTATGTACATTACTTAAAAGGTAAAATCGCCAGGAGTTGGCAATTAATTTAATAACATGGTGATTAAATATCAAGGAGGAAATAAGAAAGCCTACTCAGCTTTACTTATTAGAGTAAATGGTCAATTATTTGACAGATGTTCTAACAAAAAGATTAGATTTAAGGAAGGAAAATAAGTCCTGTTTTTCACTTGACAAGTTTGAAGTGGTTGTGTAATTACTTGTAAAACTGTGTATCAATAGCACTGAAGAGATAAAGATTTACGAGGCATCAAAATGAGGAGGCCTCAAAAGGTTCAGGAAAAAAATTCCATGATCTTTTTCATGGCAAGGCAGACTGCCACATCTTTCTGGCATAGAACAACTGGCGAGTTCAAACTGATGACAGTTTGGCTAGCAGTCAAATGCTTAACCACCATGCCATAAGGGCTCCTCATTCCCCCAAAGCAAAATTCATTAGTTAGTACCTGGTTGCGCTGTTCAGCAGCATTCAGCTCCTGTTGGAGCAAGTCCACAACCTGAGCACGGCCAGAAAGAGCTTCCTCGTGTTCTTCAAGTTTTCTCTGTAGGACCCTCAAGTTCTGACAAGAAAATACATTTCATGTAACATTCTTTCAAATGAGTACCTTTACCTGCTTAACTTTCAAACGGTCATGTAGACTTAAGCAAGATAACCAAGTAAAGCGTGAGACACCAGCAATGCCATGTGTTCTAGGGCCCAGCAGAAAGAATGTCCAAAAATGCCTTTTCCAGAGTACTGACAGCAACTTCAGTCAGAAACAAGCAAGTTCAAGAATCAGGGAGCATTTTATAACAGAGAAAGGACAACACCCCCTATTTTTAAAATTATATTAGTGTCCTGTACATATCAAACTTAGGTCCATGTGTTATCTCAGCTCATCCACCACATATTCTTCAGAGAAAAAAAACAAAAAATCTTCTTTCATGTACAAGATAGGCACTTGATAAACATTTGCTGAATAATTAATGATCCCAAATCCACTGCCACTGAGTCAGTTCTGACTCCCAATGACCTGGTCCGGCAGACTATGACCGCCCCACAGGGTTTCCAAAGCTATAACTCTTGACTGAAGCATACTGTCACATATTTCTCCTAGAGAGTAGCTTGTGGGTTTGGAACTACCAACGATTCTATTATCAACTGAGTGCTTTAATCACTATCGTACCAGGGCTGCTAAACTAATAATACACATAAACAATTAATATTCTACTTTTGAAATGTTATTCTACCCCTCACTTATGGTTAGGTTCCAAGGACCAGATCGTTATGTGACACTTGGCATGATCTGAAAATGGAGGATGAGCACATCAGATAACAAAATGGATGGTGACTACAGCACTACATAACTGCCAAACCACTGAGAACCACAGCTTAGCCAGGTTGACACATAAACATAACCAGCTTGAGCCAATCAGCATTAACCTTGGCTCCAACTTCAAAATTCACTAGTGTCAGACATATATCACTGAGGCACAAAAGTCAGGATTTTTTTACTATTGTCACAAATGTGAACTGCTGGGCACGGGAGGTAGTCGATAAGCGAGGAAGGAGTGAGTGTATTCTGAATTCTTAGTTAGTGTTTTAAGCTAAACGATTGCTTAGGATTTGGAAGTTTTCACTCAAAGCCAGTGAGTCAACGAATAAGCGTGCGTGCCTTTGGGGACTGCACAATGCGACACGGTGACTAAAAACAATTACCCTTGAATTAGTAGCGGTGAACTTAAAAATGAAGCCAATTTCAAATTTCTCAATCTTTCTGGAGAGTAAGAACTATTGATTTATAAGAGACTTCATGTTTTAAAATCACTTTATCTTTAATTTTTTTAAAAAGTGGCTTCATTGATTGAAATGGAGCTAGGACCAGCAAATGAAAGAGGAACCAACTGCTGACTACCACATTCATTCTCAAATGAAAGTCAGCTCGTGTAGTCCCAACAACCTCATGAGCAGGTGAAAGGTGAGACGAGAACAATACGTGATAGGAAGACAAAGACACCGAAATGAAACCCAACTAAGGAGCATGCTAAGAACAACAGAAGAGTCATGAAAGGGTCGAGAAGTAATGGTGATGATTTAGTTAAAGGTTAACCAAAATGACAATTCATTCTACTAAGGTTTAGCAACACACCTGTTGCATCTGTGTTTCCACATCTGCCTGGGTTACTAACTGAAGAAGCTCATCCTCATGAAGACGAACTTGTGTTTCAAAGCGGGCATCTTTCTCTCGGACCACCTGCTGCATGGAACTCAACTGAAGACACACACCAGAAAAACTATACACGTTACACTCCCCAAATATTGCACAGCTCTCCAAAGACACAGAGATAAGACTGAGAATTGATAAACAGTAGCTTTTTTCTTTTAGTTTTTCATTTCAAGAAAGAGAATGTTGGAAGAGATAGTTAGGCCTAGTAGTAACTTCCAAATATGATAGAAGATCCATTCTCAAACTTAAAAGAAAACAAAATAAAAACCTAATATAAAATTCCACAAAAAAAGTATACTTACATGACTACTTGAAATGCTTTATTTACAAATGTGATGTACAGTTTAAATGGTTTAAGGTGATTATAATATTAAAAACACAGAAAATTAAGTTGGATATCTGCTAAGTCCTAGACACTTGGGTTTTTGTTTTGTTTTTAAATTATTTGGGGGGGCGGGGGACTTGAACAACTCTTATCATAATCCATACATCCATTGTGCCAAGCACATTTGTACATTTGTTTCCATCATCATTCTCAAAACATTCTCCTCCTACCTGAGCCCTTGGTATTTGCTCCTGTTTCTCCCCTCCCTCCCGGACACTTAATAATTTATAAATTATTATTCTCATGTCTCACACTGTCCGATGTCTCCCTTCATCCAAATTTCTGTTGTCCATTCCCCAGGGAGGGGGTTATATCCTTGTGATCGGTGCCACCTTTCTACCCCATTTTCCCCTTACCCTCCTTATTAGTCCTAAGGTGCCTATCTGTCCTGGATTCCCTGTGCTTCCAGTTCTTATCTGTACCAGTATACATCCTCTGGTCTAGCCGGATTTGTAAGGTAGAATTGGGATCATGACAGTGAAGGGTTGTAGGGGAGGAAGCATTAAAGAATTAAGGGAAAGTTGTATGTTTCATTATTGCTATACTGCACCCTGACTGATTCGTCTCCTCCCCGCAACCTTTCTGTAAAGGGATTAGAAAACTTGTTTTAAAACTACGTTCATGTTCAAAATTTTTCAACGAATATCTCATGCTTTTAAGTGCAAATTCAACCTAGTTATCTTATATTCATATTATCTACAACTAATATATAAATAAATCTTTCAAGTCTTATTTTCAAAGAATTGTTTTTACCAAAAACGTAGCATGTTTCCAAACCTACACTACTCCCCAGACAACTATTTTCACAGCTACCATGACTTACAGACTTCCAAATAATACTCATTTTTATTTAGCTCATACCTGAGTATAACAGATAAATGGATTATAATCGGCTAATGGATTATGATCGGTTTTTAAGATTATGGTGTGTGTGTGTGTATGTGTATACTTGTTTCTTTAAAATACATAGTTGAACATATTCATCAACTCTTTATTAAGTATTGCTGATTTCTCAACTTGTGATGTCTCAATTTGTGATGTCTTAAACTGACCTTCAAATTGGTCTTCAAGCTCGCTGGTGTCAATCTTCAAAAAATTGTTTTATTCTGATCGATGGATTTTGAATCTTGTGCAGGCATAGGAGTCCTTCATTACTTAAAGACATCTACATGTACTTTCCCACATATATGCCCATACCCACCACCTCCTCCTTAGAATATTTGCTCATAATCATTCTCCACAACTGAAACATCTCCCCTACAGTATCCATATTATCTGTTCATCCTAACACCCTACCTCCATGTAACCTTTCGTGGCTGCCACGCCCATAGTACCTCTAATCGCTCAAAAATACTTTCAATTTGTGTTGCTGTTCACCTGCCTTGCATTTTAACAGATCTTATCAACACCTGGAAGGACTTCTGGTGGTGCAAGTTGGGTAATGTCCTTGATTGCTAACTGCATGGTTCTTCGTTCAAAAGTCACTCCGTGGGTTTGCTCTCATAAAGATTACAGTCTCAGAAACCCTAAGGAACAGTCCACTCTTTTCTATAGGATCACCGAGTCAGAAGTGACTCTAGAGCAGTGGGCTTTGGTTTGTTTAACAAGATCTATCTTCGTTCTCCATGTTTTAAACAACGGATAAGCAAGTATTTGTAAGTTTTCATCCTACATTTTATAACATGCGAGGGTCCCAAAAGTTCATGAAAAAGTGGACGATAATGGAATTTTCCATGAACTTTTTGAAGACCAGGATATTTCATTTTCACTGTATATATGGCAGTAGGTCACTTTATAGACAGAAAAGACCTTCAAAAATCTGGTAGATAAGATTAGTTACGTGTACTATAGGGGTGGAGGAAGAGTGTTTCATAAGTCAAAAGCATTTCTAAATGAAAAATATGGGAAGCCAACTACAGAGAGAAAGAGTTAAGATTGCAAGTCTGGTCCTGGAAACAGAAAGAAATGTGATGAAAGATACATGCCGTGTAAAAATTAATCTTATAACCACTACTTTAATGACATGCTAATCACCTGATGACACTTGAATTTTCCTTTAGATTTCATTATACAATCTCCTGATGACACTCTAACTTTCAGGTAGATTTCATTATAGAGCAAGAACCAAACTTGTTTAGTTACAGTCAAAAACAGAAATCAGAACAGAAATGAACTTGGTAAATCTAGGTACCAAAACAATTAACTTGAGCATGGTAGAAAGAGGTCAAAATCCTGCGATGAGACTTGGAAGAAGTGTAGTGCTTCTTCCAGAAAGCAGATGTGGGAGAACAGATTATTACCAGAACTGTGGGGAATGACACTGGGTTATTAGCAGGATGATGGCGAGTGGCGTAAAGCAGCAAAGCCACCCATTGATTTTGAGCTGAGGATCACTGTTTATGACTTGTCAGAGAGATTTGATTGCTAAGGAAAGCACACTCTGGCCTTGTTTTCTAAGACGGACATCAAAAGTTTAGCGTGGCACTTCCCCGTTATGTTTCCTGTTCTGGTTAACATTTCACTACACCCACATTTTATAAAATTGTTCAGTTTTGTTTCATTGGCCATGAATAAACTAGGAAAGAACTTGTTCAAAAATCTGTCAAGAATAGATTTTTTTCTAATCACTTGTATTTCTAGTTTACATTTTTCAGTGGCATTTTGGTTTATCCGTTTATCTCTTGTGATCTTAGTTAGCATGTGCTATCCTTAAGAGAATGGACTTCTGAGTGCTAATAAAACCAAGCTTCTGGGTCTGCAGAACCAAAGAACAGTCAAAAACTAAGTTATGGTTAATTCTTCGAAGTCAACAATTTTTTCATGACGTTTCTTAATAACATACTTACCTACCACTTTGTTCTTCTCATTTCTATTCTGGCGTTCTACCTACTATACTACTGAGATTTTAAAAGTGTCTGTCTGAATTAATTTGTTATGTAGTAATCCATTGAATGTTCATGAGCCTCTATCCCAATCATTATAAAGTTCCTTCTACCTACCTGTGCAGCTTGCTCTGCCTGAGTCTGGCTGAGCTGTGCTTGCAAAGCACTAGTGAGTTCCTCTTTTTCTTTGAGTTGTTGCTTCATCTTTACAAATTCTTCCATCTCTGTAGAATTCTTATCAAACTGAAGACATAGAAAAAGAGTGGTTTTTTTTTAGCACAAGAGTAAGTATTGGGGCTGAGCCCCGGTGGTGTAATGACTGCGGCCCATTGGCTTGGCAGTTCAAATCTAGCAGCAGCTCTCCGGGAGCAAGGCTGGGTAGCTCCCATGACCACCAGAGGGCAGTGATGCCCCACCCCCCGAAAAAAAGAATAAGTAAATTCGTTGAATCCACCTGCTCTCGTGAGCGCTAAATACCTACCACACTGCTTCAAAAAGTAAATACAGGGCTGAGCCTGGTGGCATAGTGGTTGAGTGCAGGACTGCGGCCCACAGGGTTGGTGGTTCAAATCCAGCAGCAGCTCTCCAGGAGCAAAGCTGGGCCTCCTACTCCCACCGGGGCAGTGATGCCCACAAAAAAAAAAAAAAGGTAAATACATGATTTTTTTTAATTACTTTTTTTGTTTGTTTTTAAAGAAATCACCAAAATTTGTCAGAGAAAGAGATGGAACCAGCAGCAGTTTTAAAAACTTCTCTGGGGCTGAGCCCCGGTGGCGTAAGTGGTTGAGTGTGGAACTGCAGCCCGCGGGCTTGGCGGTTCAAATCCAGCGGCGGCTCTCAGGAATGGCACTGGGTAGAACCCATGACCATCAGAGGCAGTGATGACCACCAAAAACAACAACAAAAAAACTTCTCTGAATCCCCAAATCAGAAAGAAACAGACAGCATACCTAGGTAGTAAAACCAAAAGCCCATGAGAAAGCTCTATGCCAAAAGTAGGTAGTCCCATCTCTCAAAATTCAAGCAAGATGGAACAAAGCAGAAAAAACAAATCAAGAGACACGCACTATAGAGGTCTGTGAGAAGAGGAGGAGGAAGCAACAGAATATTGTCTATGGTCCTGAGAGCAAGAGATACCAAATTTCATATTTCTATATTTATTTGAAAGCACAACTGGCCAATTTTAGAATAGCAGCTTAAATGAGGGAGATTATCTCTTTCTCTAATACTAAGTAAAAGGAGGGCACTTAGGATAAGAAATGAAAGAATCAGAGCAAAACTCTCAAAAGGTTCTAATCAGGCTCCCTTCCAGGCCATGCCCCTGCACAAAACTGTTAAATCAAAATTAGGCAGACTAGGGACCAAGACAGGAGAGAAGCTATACACAGAGTAGTTTAATTCAGTATTAATTAACCACATGTGGCTATGGAGGGCATGGTGGAGTGCCCAAGAGCAACTAAGAAACGAGGTTTTAATATTTATTTCATTTTAATTAACTATAAAACCTGAATATTTTCCTATTAAATAACAACTTTGCTTTTGTATGACTACATTTTGCTTATCAGTTGTGTTATGCTGTATGTAATGCTGTGCTGCTATATGAGCGCCAAATGCACTTCTAATGTAATTAATAAATCTCATCTCTCTGTTGATGAAATGATATTTTTTCCTAGGTAGTTTGTGGATTAGCTATTCAGATCTGAGGACTTGGTGGAATTAAAACATCTAACACAATAATGATCTTATACATTTTTCTAGCAAGAATCCAATATAGATGGTTTTAATAATAATCAAAGGCATGTAGATGTGCTGCAAAAAGTATAAGAAAATTTTCAAGAACATTAACTATTATAGAAAAATGTATAGTTGCTTTCAGTCTATGTAATATCCCCATTTCATTATATCTGATGTTAAGAACTGGTAGTGATTATATGCAAGAGGGCTTCAAAAAGTTCTTGGGAAAGTGAAATTAAATGCTAGTGAAATTTTCCAGCTAACTTTTTGAAGCCTTTTAGAATTTTAGAATTCTTATAATTTTAAAAAATTTTTAAATCTTAGAATTTTAAAAAACACTTATTGAAATATAAATGATAAATGCCAAGAAATGACGTGTAATGTAAACTGTGCAACTTGCTAGTTTGACATCTAAATATACCCCAAAATCACATTCAGACATATCTACCAACTCTCTGATCTGTTTTCTGTCATCAAAACTAGATGCATTTCCTGAAATTTTATATAAATTGAATCAGACATTATAGCTTTTTAATTTACTCTTTTACACCGTATAATTATTTTGAGGTTTACTCATATGACAGATGTATCAATAATTCATTCCTTTTCATTTCTAAGGATTATTCCATTGTTTAACTCTATCACAGTTTATCGATTCACCTATTGATGATCAGTGAGTTGTTCCAGATTTTGAGTATTACATGTAAAGCTACTATGAACTTTCAGATATGAGTAAATGTATGCTTCTTTGTATTTCTGTTTTTAGTATCTTTGAAATTGACATTCTTTTCATAGTCAAATGAATTTTTCTAAAAATGTTTAACCTGTTTTTTCTATGGAGATTTAAATAAAGGTGCCCTAGTGGCACACGGGTTAAGAATTGGGCTTCTGAGAAAAGGGCAGCAGTTCAAATCTACCAGCTCTCCTTGGAAGAAAGAAAAGACAGTCAGTTTGCATGGTTTGCTTTGTTTTTCACTTTTTTGTTCTTACCCTAACCCTAACACTAGCTTTCATGTTTTTTACAGTCTTAATCTTTACAGGATTAGAACCCCTAAAAAGTAGTGGCTGTCTATCTTACAGAGTTGCTCTAAGCTGGAATTGACAAGTCAGAATGTACTTAACAGAACACACTCAACAACAGTGGGTTGTGGGTTTGGGTTTCCAAAAAAGGAAAATGGAAGTTTTAGTAGTTGGTTCTGTTACTGGACAACTGTCAAGTATGATTGGAGGAAATTAAGCATGTGAATCTATTTTCTCAACTTTAAGTTATGAAATCAAATACTTCCCAAGTGCAGTATTACCAGTGAAAATTTAGCACCCAAATTAATTATTTTAAATGTCATTTAAAATACATCCGATTAGGAGTTAATATGAAAAATATGTAAGCAATGCAAAAAATTGTATTAATATTTACACTACAGTTTTAAATACATTGAATTGAGTGAACTATAGTATTAAAACTTCTATCACCTGTTACTCCTTTATCTTTTGTAATACAAATGCTTGAAAATGTAAAATTATATATGTAGTTCACATTCTATTTTATGAGGTAGTGTGACTTTACACAAAAAGTAGAAGAGGGAAGAAAAGCTAAGAAACCTCAGAAATCCAGTCACCACATCTCTGAACATTGTACAAAATAACAGAAAAGAAAGGTGTTAAGAAAAGTTTTCCTAAATGAAGGTTTCTGATAAAAGTTCAGAAAAATTACTTTCACACAAAACTAAGCAATAGAAATTTTGAAAGTATAAAGGTCAAACACCATTTTAAAATGTTACTTAAAAAGCAATAAGGAGGGCTGGGCCCTGGTGGCGTAGTGGTTGAGTGTAGGACTGCAACCCACGGGCTTGGTGGTTCAAATCCAGCAGTGGCTCTCAGGAGTGGCACTGGGTAGCGCCCACAACCACCAGAGGCAGTGATGCCCCTCCCTCAAAAAAAGCAATAAGGAGTAAAATAACATCTCTACTAAAAGTAAAAGCATATTAGATACATGCTCAAAAAAATTGAAATTATAATCTTTACAAAGGAGTTTCAAAAACTAAAGAAAATTGTACAATTTAGGAAAGAACACATCATTCTATATTAGAAAAACAAAATATTAAGTAACAAAGAATTCTTTTTTTTTGGGGGGGGGGGGGCATCACTGCTCTCCGGTGGCGGGAGTAGGAGGCCCAGCCCCACTACTGGAATTGAACCTCCGTCCCAGTGGGCCGCAGTCTCGCGCACAATCACTACGCCACCGGGGCTCAGCCCCAAGTAACAAAGAATTCTAAAAGGAAAAAATCAGCAGAGAAACTAAAACATTAAAGTACAAGAAAACACGAAATATAAAACCTTAAAAAAAGAAGCAAAATGAGGAAAACAAAACTGAAAAACCTTTTAAAAAATCATTTTATTTGGGGCTTTTACAGCTCTTATCACAATCCATCCATCCATCCATTGTATGTCAAGCACATCTGTACCTTTGCTACCAACATCATTCTCAAAATATTTTCTTTATATTTGAGCCCTTGGTATCAGTTCCTCATTTCCCCCCTCCCTCATGAACCCTGAAAATTGATAAATTACTAATATTTTGATATCTTACACTGTCCAACATCTCCCTTCACCCACTTTTCTGTTGTCCATCCCTGAAGAAGGAAGTTATATGTAGATTCTTATAATCAGTTCCCCCTTTCTACCCCACCTTCCTTCCACCCTCCCAGTATCTCTACTCTCACCACTGGTCCTGAAGGGATCATCTGTCCTGAATTTCCATCTCCAGTTCCTATCTGCACCAGTGTACATCCTCTGGTTGAGTGGCATTTGGATTTGTAAGGTGGAATTGGGATTTTGTGTGTGTGTGTGTGTGTGTAAGAAGCATTTAGGAACTAGAGGAAAGTTTTATGTGTCATCATTGCTACACTGTACTCTGACTGACTTGTCTCTTCCTCCCCATAACCCTTTCATAAGGGGATGTCCAATTACCTACAGATGGGTCTTGGAACCCCAATCGGCATTTCCTCTCGGGGCTTGATCAAGGGCAATGTAACCAAGAGGAATTAATAAAACCCAAATGAAGGCCGAGCATGACAGTGGGACAAGAAAGTAAAAGGAAAAAAGAGGAAAGAACAAGGAGGCAAAGGGCATTTATAGAAGTCTAAATAAAGGCAAGTACATATGTAAATATTTATATATGAGGATAGGGAAATAGATCTATGACATATATTTATATATTTACTATCAAGGTAGCAGCTGGACATTGGGCCTCCACTCAAGTACTTCCTCAATGCAAGAATACTTTGTTCTATTAAACTGACATTCCATGATGCTCACCTTCCAGACATGATCACAGAAGACAAAGGGGCTACATAAGCAAATATGGTGAAGAGAGCCAACAGTGCCAAGCTATCAAAAGATACAGCATCTGGAATCTTAAAAGGTTGGGAAGATAAATAAGTGGTCATCTAGCTGAGAAGCAACAAAGCCCCAAGGAAGAAGCACACCAGCCTGTGTGATCATGAGGTGCAGAGGGGATCAAATATTAGGCATCAAAGAACAAAAAAAATCACATCATTATGTGCTCACCTTCCTGATATGATCGCTGAAGACAAATGGGTGCAAAAGCAAAAGTGGTGAAGAAAGCTGATGGTGCCCGGCTATTAAAAGACATAGCACCTGAGTTCTTAAAGGTTTGAAAGTAAACAAATGGCCATCTAGGTCAGAAACAACAAAGTCCACATGGAAGAAACACACCAGCCTGTGTGATCACGAGGTGCAGAGGGGATCAGGTATCAGGCAACAACAAAAAAAACTTTCATAGTTGGCTGAGCCCCGGTGGCATAAGTGGTTGAGTGTGGGACTACAGCCTGCAGGCTTGGCAGTTCAAATCCAGTGGCAGCTTTAGGAGCAGCGCTGGGTAGCTCCCACGACCACCACAAGGCAGTGATGCACCCCCTTCAAAAAAATAACTTTAATAACTTTTAAAAAGCAACATTTGAGGAACAAAAGAAAGAGATTAAGGAAAATAAATATTGAAAATAATTCAAAAGAACAATGTCACAGATAACAGAAGTCACTAAAAAACGAAACCAGATCACTGAACCAAGGTCTTTCGGGGTCAACAATGGAGAAACAGGGTCAGGATTATACCCTGTCTGACACAACCAGACCATGGCAAAATACTAAGGGTGTGCAACAGAGTGTGGAGCTCCAGAAGAAGTGACAAGGATAAACTTTGGGGCCTGGGTGTGACACCCCATCCAACTCAACCAAGGGACTCTCCTGGAGGTCAATGAACAGACCTTGAACTATTTACAGGTTTTCATATTGCTCTTATTTTAATTTTTTTTACATATATATAGAACATTGCATTTTTTTGTTGTTATCATTGTTTTATTTTCTATGGTTGCTTCATTTTAGCATGCCTTTTTTTTTTAACATATTTTTACTTCTGCAGGTTTAAGGTAGGCTGGACAAACAGTCTGGAGGCGAAAACAATGGGACTGATGGTTCCAAGGGCTGAGGATGGGGGACATGAGAGAAGAGGAGGAGGGGGAAAGCAGGTGGTGTTGACCAGCTCAGGGTCTAACAATTGATTGAAAACCAGTGACAAGGTGGGTGAGAGAAGTCTGATAGGGATTGATCAAGAGTAATGTAACAGAGAGGAAATACTGAAACTCAAATGGAGGCTGAGCACGATAGTGGGATAAGAGGAAAGTGAAAGGAAATAGAGGAAAGAACTGGGAGATAAAGGGCACTTATAGAGGTTTAAATACAGGTGCATAGGTGCACATATTTATATGCGACAATGGGGGAAATAGATCAATGAACATATACTTATAGGCTTACTAATAGGACAGCAGATGGGCATTGGACCTCCCACTCAAGTACTTCCTCAGTGAAAGATCATTTTTTCCTATTAAACTGGCATTCCATGATGCTCACCTTTCCAACACAATCACTGAAGACAAATGTGTACATAAGCAAATGTGGTGAAGAAAGCTGACGGTGCCTGGCTATCAAAAGATGGAGCGTCTGGGGTCTTAAAGGCTTGAGTAAACAAGCAGCCATCTAGCTCAGAAGCAACAAAGTCCACATGGACGAAGCACACCAGATTGTGGGACCATGAGGTGTCACAGGGATGAGTTATCAGGCTTCAAGAACTAAAAAGCATAACAATGCATGCTCACTTTCCTGATATGATTGCTGACAACAAATGCATGCATAAGCATATGTGGTGAAGAACACTGATGGTGCCTGGCTATCAAAAGATACAGTGTCTGGGGTCTTAAGGCTTGAATAATCAAGCAGCCATCCAGTTCAGAAGCAATAAAGCCCACATGGAAGAAGCACACAAGCCTCTGTGACCACGAAGTGTTGAAGGGATCCAGTCTCAGGCATCAAAGAACTAAAATTTTATCATCATAAATTGGGGGGAGTACAGATTGAGGACCCAAAGCCCAAATAGGTGAAGCGACAAGCTCTTACAGAGGGGTCACAGGGAGGAGATGAACCAATTAAAGTACAGTGCAGTATGGAATATGCAACTTTCCTCTAGTTCTCAAATGTTTCCTCCCACCCACTATCATGCTCCCGGTTCTACCAGACAAGTCTGGCTAGCACAGGGGATGTACACTGGAGTCGGAAACATGGGGGATTTAGGATAGATGTTCCCTCAGGACTAGTGATGGGAGTGGTGATAGTAGAAGGGTGGAGGCATGGTGGAGTAGAAAGGGGGAACCGATTGCAGGGGTCTACATATAACCTCTCCTCTGGGGCACGGACAACAGGGAAGTGAGTAAAGGAACACCTTGGACAGTGTACAATATGAAAAAGCAACAACAATTTGTAAATTATTAAGGATTCATGAGGGAGAAGGGAAATATGGGGAGCTGGTACTGGGCCCCTAAGTGGAGAGAGAATGTTTGAGAGTGTTGATGGCAACAAGTGTGCAAATGTGGCCTGCATACAATTGATGTATGTATGGATCGTGAGGGGAGGTGTATGAGTTCCCAATAAAGTGATTTATTAAAAAAAAAAGGGGGGAGGGAGAAAGAGGAGCTTATATCAAGGGCTCAAGTGGAAAATGTTTGGAAATGAATGTGGCAACATGTGTGCAAATGTACTTGATACAGATGATGTATTGAATGTTATAAGGGCTATAAGAGACCCCAATAAAATTATTAGAAAAAAAAAGCCTCAAAACAATAAAGACGCTCTCCCCTCTGTCCCCTCTCCCCCCATCCGCCTTCCCCACCATCTCGTTCACTTCTGCAATTCCCACCTTAACCATCCTCACGTGGACCACCAAACAGGGCTGAGGTGAGCATGCCACCATGAAAAAATTAAAAAAAAAAAACAGATCAAGGATAGCCTAAATACTATAACTTATATAACTCAAGGAAATAAAAAAATATATTTGAAGCTATATACTAAAAGAATATACTGGATAAAAATATAAACCAAGAATAATAAACACCAACGCATATTCTAACAAAATTACTGGATGTAAGAATAAACAGAAAGAAAGAAAGACAAAGGCTGAGAGATAAATGGATGGACAAGTAGAACATTGAACATCTAGAAAAGCATGTCATGCAAAAATATATTAAGTTTTGGTAGTTTACTGTTAAATGCCACTGAGTCAGTTCCAATTCAGAGTAACCACATAAACAACAAAATGAAACACTATCCAACCCTTCACCATTCACATAATGGTTGCTATGCTTAAATACTTAATGATTATGAAGTGACTTAGACCCTGACCTGTGCAGCTTGCTCTGTCTTTGCCTGGATAAGCTGGGCTTGCAAATTACTTATTAGCTCTTCCTTCTCCTGAAGTATATGTTTTATCTTGTCTCCTTCCAGCTCTTCCTTTGTAGAATTTTTGTCATGCTGAAAATAAAAAAAATAAAGTCAACTACATAAAATAATTATAATGAACATACAATTGCTCTTTTGCTTTATTTCTCAACAGAACTATTTGATGTAAAGTCAAATAAATCCTATGATTCTTTGATTCTATATTTTTCATTCTCATACTCTTGGCACAAATCATCAGTCTTCCTAAGAATTCATTTTTCTGGCTCCAAGTCATTCAAAATTTCCTTTAAGACATATTGTTGCTGTTAGGTGACATCCAGTCAGCTCCAGCCTGTACTCTATGCACAACAGAATGAAACACTGCCCGGTCCTGCTGCGTCCTCACAATTGTTCTTGTACGTGAGACCACGGAGGCAGACACTGTGTCAATCCATCACACGGAGGTCTTCCTTTCTTTGCCATCCCTCCACTTTAGCAAACATGATGCTCTTTTTCAGGGACTGGTCTGTCTTGACGGAGTAGCCAAATTATCTAAAGCCTTGCATTCCTTGCCTCTAACAAGTACTATGGCCATACTTCTTTCAAAACAGATTGCTTTGTCTTTTAGCAGTCCATGGTACTTTCAATATTCTTCAACACCATAGTCCAAATGCATTAATTTGCCTATGGACTCCTTATTCAATGTCTAACTTTCACGAACATTATGATACAAAGGAGAATGCCATGGTTTGGGGCAGCAGCACCTTAGTACTCACAGTAACATCCTTGCTCTTCGGTGCTCTAAAAATGTCTGCACAAGAGATTTACCCAATGCAATATGTCTTTTGCTCTCTTGACTGATGTTTCCACAGGCACTGATAGTGGATACAAATAGACAAAATCCCTGACAACTTCAATCCTTTCTCCAATAATTATAATGTTATCTACTGGTCCAGTTTTGAGGGTTTTGGTCTACCTTACATTGAGTTTTAATTCATTGTGAAGGCTACAATCCTTGATCTTCATCATAAAGTGCTTTAATTTCTCCTCATTTACACCCAGCAAAGTTGTCATCTGCATAGCACAGGCTGTTAATAAGCCTTCTTCAGTAAAAGGAAACAGAGGAAGGGCAAGGAAGCAAAGCAATGGATAGAAGTATAAACATAGCGGTGTACATATGTAAATACATTAATCCACAAAAATAAAGGTATTAGCCCAAGTACATATATTTATACAGCAATACGCTGAGGTAAGGGATGGACTTTGGGCCTCTGCTCATACCCTCTCTCAATACAACAACACTTTGTTCTAACCAATCGGCAGTCTGAGATGTTCACCCTCACAACACAATCGTTGAAGACAAAATGGGTACGTAAGTCAATGTGGTGAAGAACGCAGATGGTGCCCAGCTATTAAAAGATATAGCGTCTGGGGTCTTAAAGTCTTGAAGCTACACAAGCCGCTGAGGGTTGAAGCTGAGATCCAAAGCCCATCTGTAGACGGTGGAACAATCTCCCCACAGAAGGGCCACAGGAAGGGATGGGTCACCAGGCTGCAGTATAGCATCGATGAAACACACTATATTCCTCTGGCTCCTTGAGGTTTCCTCATCCTTCACCCATGACCCCAGTGCTGCTTCTCAATTCAGACTATACTAAAATATATACACAGGTATACAAAGGCATGGGAGCTCACGACCCAGAAACAGAGTGAGAAATAGTGATTCCAGATGGGTGTATGGAAAAGTGGGAGGAGAAGGGGTAAAAGAAGAACCAATTGCAATGATCGACACATAACCATACACCCCTCTACAGGGGGAAGGGCAACAGAAAACATGGGGAAAGAAGACAGTGGTTGATGTGAGAGATGAAAATAATAACAATGTATAATCTATCAGGGGGCTTTGGGGCGGGGGGAGAGCTGATAACCATGGGCTCAATAGAGAGCAAATGTCTAGAAAATACTGAGGGCAATATATGGACAAACATGCCTGATTCAACTGATTGTGATAAGAGTTGTATATAATCACAATAAAAAAAATTTTTTTAAGTCTTCTTCAATTCCAATGTTACACATTTCTTCATATAATCAAGCTTCTCTGATGATTTACTCAGCATATAGACTGAACAAGTATGGTGAGAGAAGACAACCCTGACACCCACCTTTCCTGATCTTAAACTATGCAGTTCTTATTCTGGTTCCACAACTGCCTCCTGATCCATGCATAAGTAAGTTACTTGTGCGTACATGAAGTGTTCTGGAATTCTCATACTTCTCAGGTATGCTTATTATGTAGTTTACTATGGTCCACAGTCAAGTGCGTTTCCATGGTCAGTGAAACTCAAGTCAACATTTTCTGGTATTCTCTGTTTTGAGCCAAGTTCCAACTGACATTAACAATGATAACCCTTGTTCCACGTCTTCTTCTGTATCCGGCTTGAACCTCTGGCAGTTAGTTCCCTGTCAATGTGCTGCTGCAACCATCACTGGATGTCTTAAGCAAAACTCTACTTGTATATGCTCTCAATGATATTACTCTGTAGTCAAAACATTCTTTTGGGTCACCTTTATTTGGAATGGGAACAAATATGAATCTCTTTCAGTCAGTTGTCCAAGTACTTGTCTTCCAAATTGCCTGGCGCAAATGGGTACATGCTTCCAGTGTTTCTCCAAGATACTGAAGCACTTCAATGGGTATTCCATCAATTAATTTCTGGAGCCTTGTTTCAGTCAGTGAAGTCTGAATTTCTACCTTCAGCACCATTAGTTCTTGCTCATATTCTAACTTCTGAGATGGTGGCATGTCAACTATTTCTTTTGGGTACAGTGACTGTAGTCTTTCCATCTTCTCTTGATGCTTCCTGTGATCGTTCAATACTTTGCCTACAGAATCTTTCAATATTGCAACTCAAGGTGTGAATCATTTTTTGAGTTCTTTCTAATTTCAGATATGCTGAATGTGTTCTCCCCGTTTGGTTTCCTAATGCTAAGTCCTTGCACATTTCATTATAATATTTGGCTTTGTCTTCTTGAGCAGTCCTTTGTACTGTTCTTTTCAGCTCTTTGATTTTCTCCTTTCTTCCATTTGCTATAGATACTCTACGGTTTAGAGCAAGTTTTCAGAGTCTCTGCTGACATTCATTCTGATGTTTGATCTCTTTCCTCCACCACTGTCAGTGTGTCATACTGCGGTGACTGAGTAATGCTGTGCTGCTGGAAGCAATGTCACTGGTAGTTCAAATACCAGCAGAGTCACCCAAAGTGACTAAGTTTCAGCAGAGCTTCCAGACTTAAAAGAAACAATGAAGAAGGGTTTGGCTTCCCACTTCTGAGGAAGAAGCCACTGAAAACGTTATGCATAGTTCTGATGCATTTCAGATACTAAAAACCTAAAGAAAATCTTAAAAAAAAAAAAGAGAGACTACAACTATGCTAAATTTTTGTGCTCTTAATTGGAAAATGAGAATGATTTAACAGAAAATGCTGACATGTTTCTTCTGAAACACCCCCTCTTGAACTTTACTTCACAGTACTACTATGCCCTGCCACAAGCAAAATCTAAGAAGTATAAAGCTAATTAATTTTCAGGGCTAATCAAAAATATAGTTAAATATAAGAATTCAATCATAAACTTCCAATTAGTTCATAAGTGGTCATTAGATCATAAACAAAAATATTTTAAATGCACTTAATTATAACTAAAGAAATGTTACTGAATCTTCACTATTGTCCAAACTTGACATTCTTATAAATTTGTACATCTCTTACCCTGTGGCATACTCCTATGCCCACCCCAACAGAATATAGGAAACCCAGTAAAAGATCAAACCCGAGGCCCTAAGCAATATAAAAGTCATGTATAAAAGTCATCATGAATTTAATGATATAAGAGGACTTCAAAAAGTCCATGTAAAACAAGTGAAATTATAGATAAAGAAAAATTTCTGTGCATTTTTAAGCCCTTTTATCTCCAGACCTCAGAAAAAAATAAATAGCAGATTAGAAGAGAGCAAAGAATAAATAAAATATGATATTTAAACAAGCTAACACAGGAGCAAAAAGAAACAGCTGGCCTATTAACTTGAAGGAATCTTAGCATCACAAAACCCACATGGAAAAAGCACACCAGTCTGTGTGACCAAAAGTACTGAAGGGGTCAGGTATAAAGCATCAAAGAACTAAAAATTATCTTATTGAAAATGAAGGGGACTACAGATTGGGGACTCAAAGCCCATCTATAAGTAATGGGACAGTCCCATTACAGGAAGGTCATGGGGAGGAGACAAGCCAGTCAGGGTGCAGTGTAGCAATGATGAAACATACAACTTTCCTCTAGTTTTTCAATGCTTCCCACCACTATCATGATCCCAAATTGACCTTACAAATCTGGCTAGACCAGAGGATGTACACTTGTAAGGATAAGAACTGGAAACATAGGAAATTCAGGACAGATGAACCCCTCAGGACCAGCAGTGAGTGAAGACACTGAAAAGATAGAGAGAAGGTGGAATAGAAAGGGGGAGCTGATTACAAGAATATACATATAACCTCCTATCTGGAAGACGGACAGTGGAGGAGTGAGCAAGGGGTGGTGTTGGGCAGTGTAAGATATGATGATATAATAATTTATAAATTATCAAGGGTTCATGAGGGAGGGGGAAGGGGAAAATGAACTGATACCAAGGGCTTTAGTATTAAGCAAATGTTTTGAGAATGATGAGGGCAACAAATGTACAAATGTGCTTGATATACAATGGATGGATGTATGGATTGTGGTAAGAGCTATATGAGCCCCCAATAAAATGATTTTTTTAAAAAGAATCTTAGCATCTTTTTTCTATTTTCAGTAAGGCCAAGTAGCTTCTAGTAGCTCCTCATAAACCAAACCTCCTACAGCTAACAATGATAAAATCTGGTTAATAAAGAAAGCAGTTGTCTGAAGAATCTGGTAGAGAGGAAAAAAAAAAAGAATCTGGTAAAATGAAAAACAAAAGCAGGAAGTACTAGAGGAGTCAACAGTTGAAAGCAGAAATGGCAATGGGTTTTCCCATGTTTGTTGTTTTTATTTAGTCTCAGGGCAAGATATGCAAGTCTAAATCAAAAGGAAACTAATTGTCTTACTAGTTTGAAGATGCGGAAGACAGAATTCAGGGAACCAAGGCAACTCTTAAGCCAGGGGGATTATATTGGGAAAGAGCCAGTATTAGGAGCACCATATCTTTTCATCAATTTCATCCCCTAACATTCTGCCTTAGATTGAACCAGATTCTTTTTTAATTCACCCCACAAATAAGCCTAATTCTATTAACTACAATTACACAGAATAACTCTACTTTCCTCCGAAGAATAGTTAACCTTGTGAACACTCTATCATGTCTTCCACTATTTCATTCTCAGTAGACCTAGCTGTGTGTGTATCATATTTTTGCAAAATATGCATCATTTTCCAAAAACAGATAACTTTTTTGTGCATTCATTTCTTATGTACACTCTGCAAATAATTATGTGTGGTACTTTACTTCCGTGGGAAATTATATGTAAAAGTTACAGTGATAAAGGGTTGCTATAATTGATTATTGGAATTTAAGAGATTATCTAAATCAGTCCTTTTAGATAACCAAGGGAGGTAGCAAGCCTCTTACATGCTGATTTTGTTTAAGGTCTCAACACTTAAAAAAAGATATTAAATGGTTAACTTTTAACTTTTGGCACAATAGAGGAGAAATAAGAAACAAAACAACATGTAGTGAGAGAGGTTGACACTAATGACAGCCAGAAAAGAAAGAACTACCACAGGTGGAGAAGAAAGGTGAGAAAAGGGTTTTCAATGAAGAAATTGTCTGAGAACACTGAGAAAAAGTGTTGTAATAAGCTCTGAGATGATAAACAAGGCGATCAAATTAAGAAAAGTAATGTCTTCTGTAAGCCAAAGTACTCCTTAGAGGCAAAGATGGCAAGTTTTGTCTTACACACTTTGGGCATATTGTGGGGCGAGACCAGTCCCTGGAAATGGTCATCACGCCTGGTAAAGCAGAGGAACAGCGGAAAGGGGAGGGCCCTCAATGAGATGGAGTGACATCATGGCTGCAACACGGGCATCAGGCAAAGGATCGATTATAAGGCTCGATTATAAGGCTCGATTATAAGGATCGATTACAGGACCATGCAGTGTTTCATTCTGGTGTGCACAGGCTGCCCTGGGTAGGAACTCACTGGATGGCACCTAACGACGTGTTCTGAGTATTAGAAAGGAACGAGTAGTCATGATTTAGGAGGCAAAAAGTTTGCCTCAAAAACTGATTAATACCTTATTGAGAAAAAGAATAATAGTTGGTCAACAGGAAAAGCAGAGTAAAATTAAGAAAATAAAAAGACGTACTATACAATCTTTCATCTAATCCACAACTATAGTGTATACATGATTTAGGCTTGCCAGTATATAATACATTGAGTTTGAAAAAGTTCCTAGGAAAATGGAATTGAAAAATAATGGAATTCTGCCACTAACTTTCTTTTTTTTAATTTAAAGATTATTTTATTGGGTGCTCTTACAGAACTTATAACAATCCATACATTAGTTGTTTCAAGCATATTTGTACATATGTTGCCATCAATATTTTCTAAACATTTAACTTTCTGTTTGAGCCATTTTTATCAGCTCCTGTTCCTCCCTCCCTCCCTCCCCTTGATAAATTATTATTATTTTCAAATCTTACACCAGTCGCTGTCTCCCTTTCCCCATGGTTTCTGTTGTTTGTCCCCCTGGGGGAGAAAGGGTGATATGTGTCAATCAGTTCCCCCTTCCTCCCCTCCCCTCCACACTCTTCCCACTACCACCGTTCTTGTTCCTGGATTCCGTGACCTGAGATGTTATCTCTTCTCTGTACATGCTCCTGTCTAGTCCACAGTGGAAGGAAGGACTGGGGTCACGATAGTGGGGGAGAGGAAGTATCGAGGTACTAGAGGAATATTGTGCATCATCGTTGCTATGCTGCACTTTTATTCACTCATCCCTTCCTTGAGACCCTTCTGTGAGGGCATGTCCCATTGTCTACTGATGGGTTTAGGGTCTCTGCTTAAGCCTCCTCATTCTCAAGGCCACTAACTTTTTGAGCCCACTTGAATATATCTAACTCTATGTACAAAAAAAAGTTTCTTACCCTCTAAAGGACAGGCAGTGATTAGCTGGGGCTTAGCCGCAGGAGAAAGGCAATGAAAATAAGTTTGTGATTCATGATAATGTGATATTTAAGAAGGCGTTCTTGCCTCCTAGACTTCTACCTAGTCCCCATACCTTCGAGAGTTGCCCTTCTGACTGATGTCCTGTAGGCCCCTGTGCCTTCATTTCTTCTAGTTGTTTATTCAAAGAAGTTAATTTGGCCTTTGCATGAAGCTTCATTTTCTTAATTTTGTTATCAGCTGCCTTTCTTTCCTCCTGAGGAGAACAAGGGTGGTAAATGCACAGATGTTTGTTTCCTATTCATCCAATACATACCAAAAGTTATTTGCAGCAGACATCACTTTATAGTATTAAAGAAAGAAAAATCGGATTCTCTGATAATCTAGGTGAAAAGAAAAATCTAAGGGAACTGTGAATCTTTTATCTTTTATCAAGAAAATACAACAGCAACAGTACCTGTAAAGTCTCATCCTTCTGTTGTAGCTCGGTATCTTTTTGCTTAATAATATCCTTCAGCTCTGCCACCAACTGTTCTGAATAAGAAAGACGTTCCAGAACATCCTCTTGTATTTGATTCTTAACTTCCATGTCCAATGTCTGGGGTATCACCTAGTATTTCAACAAGAACATTCCAATGCATCAGAGAAAAGATATTCACTTGTAAAAAGAAATTTCTTCATTCAGACTTCATCTTACCATTACCCAGATTATACCCTCTTTTAAATGTTTGACATTTTTCCAAATCTGATTCAAAGACATTAAATCATCAAAGATGTTACAATGTATTGGGAATTTGGTAAATTTTAATGAATTTAGTAAATTTTAAATTTCACAAACAAAACTTTTTTCATTTCAAAAACTGTTTCATTTATTGTATTGTGATAATTTTTCCAAATACAAAGTTCATGCTATCACTAAACAGAGGATACCCAAATTTAAAACCAAGATAGTAGTTGAATAAAATGTTCTTAGCACTAAGTAATAAAGCTTGTCTTTATTTACTTTGATTCATTATATGGCTCTCCAACAATGCAGGAGTGATAGATAAAAATTAGTAAAAGCAAACAGATATTCTCAAATCCCCAAACTGCTCCAGTTAACTGATTTCTCATTCAAACCATGCCTACAGAAGAATAATATATGCCTGAGGAGGAATTAAAACGAACATAGCAGTAAACAAGCCCCAAAGGGGCAAATCAGGAAGCTCTTTCAAATCTCACCCAAGATTTCTCATCATTGTAGTTTTTAAACTACAAACCTACAGAAGGATCACTTCTAAGTCTCACTATTTTTCTTGTCTTCCCCACAGAACAAAAAGGCTGCAGACATCCTCCTAATGTTCTTTCCTGTGGAAGTATGCAGAACACCTGTTTCATTGTTTTAAATAAGATCAGAGTTACAGGGTCCAAGTGAGGACCAATATCCTGATCAGTGGCATCAATGCCTGATACTTCATGCAAAATCTTGGCTAATCCTGACAATTAACTAAACATTTCTGCAGGCAAAAAAGAAAAGAAAGCATAAAATCAGTAAGTAGCAAACAGAGGCAACTGCAAGTGAAGGAAAATGGTGGGGACACAGACCGAAGCAGAGTAACTTCAAAAGGGTCTCTAAGTTACATATTGTTCTTTTCAGCAGCAATACCAACAGATTTTTAATCACCTTGCCAATATTGTTTAAATAAGAGTGTATCACTAAGTGGAAAATACAGTAGTTTAGAGGTTATTTTTAATGGCTTTCCTTTTGTTGCAATTTCCTTCATAATCAAGAATTTAGGACTATTCTTTTCCCTGCCAGATTGTCTTTCTCTCCCACTTCTTTACATATCCAATGACTAGCAAAAGCTTTCTTGTGCCTCAAGAAGTTCATTCTTTCAAAAAATTATACTGACAAATGTGTAATCTACTAATTTTAAATATAACCCTTATTAAAAATGTATAAACTTTAAACAAAATTAAAAAATACATATGATTAAAAACATATAATAGGGTGGAAATAGTACTTAAACCAGTAACATACACTTCTTCAGTATGAAATTAGGGAAAAGAAATAAGAAAAGCAGAAAGACTGAAATATAGAATAGAGCAAAAATGAAGGAGGCCGAAAATAGAAAAGCAACAGACCCAAAAGCTAGTCCTTGGAGAAGATCAATAAAACACAGTTCTTATCAGACTGAGCAAGCTAAAGAGAGAGAGAACACAGACAATCGATAACGAAAATGAGACATCATTACTAATTTAATAGCTATTGAAAGATAAAAAAGGAGTTGTTCATTGTGCTCAAACTGGCTAGATTCATGGTGTCCTTATGTATAAAAAAACAGTGCTCAGATCCATGCCACTGTCAAGATCATTGGAATGCTTGAATTTATTGTTGTCAAACAACTGTATGTACATAAATTGTTGAAGGGCCAATTCCTTGAAAGATATTCACCTCATTCAGGAAATGCACATTCTGAAAAAACTCATTATTACTGCTGTTATCTACCCTTAAGCCTGCGCTGGCTCAAGGTGACGCTGTGAAGAACTTAAGAAAATGCTTGCTGCTTGCCTGGGTCTTCATGTTGGGTTACTGATCTGACCCTTGTGACCCACTTGTGAGTCACTCACTGCTTTAGGGGACAGCCATGCTTTTCCTCCTGGGCCCTTTTAATCTGGACATTTATTTTTTTTTTAAGATTAGACATTTTACAGAAACTTGTTTAGTATCACAACATGCAAATTTCACCAACAGACAGTTGGTGACTGTGCATTTGGTGTGATGGCTAAGAATCTAACTGGACTGGGAATTCTATACACGAGCCCCAACTACCTCAGGTAAACAAATATATATGCATATGAGGGCTACTCACCCCAAAGGAAATATTTTTTTCAAAGTTATGTATTTAAATTTTTTACTAAACAACTTTATCACCTTCAAAGTACTCTGCAGTACACTTAATACATTTGTCAAATCTGGGGCTGAGCCTCGATGACGTTAAGTGGTTGAGTGTGGGACTATGGCCCGTGGGCTTGGTGGTTCAAATCCAGCGGCGGCTCTCAGGGGCAGCACTGGGTAGCACCCACGACCACCAGAGGCAGTGATGCCAAAAGAAAAAACAAAAAAAACATTTGTCAGATCTATCATTCCATTCTTGGAAACATTTTTCAAACTCATCTGTTTTAATAGCTGACAGCACCGCCTTCTTTTTTTTCTTCACCACTTCTACGTCATCAAATAGCTAAAACAAAAATACCTCAAGTTTCATGGAGCAAGGTCAGGTGAGTCGGTTGTGTGGGTCAAAAAGTGTATGCTGTTTTTTGCCCCAATCTGGCAAAAACCAGTCCCCTGCCACAAATCAGGCCTTTTTTTGTCACACATTGTAACACACTCTTTTCAGAACCTCTAAATAGAAAGTTTGATTAACAGTCTGACCTGGTGAAATGAACTGGAAATGTACTATCTCCCTCACAACAAAAAACAAAATGTGCATCGTTTTGATCTTTGATTTCACTTAATTAGCTTTTTGTGGGGGAGGTAATTCTGGTACTTCCCCTGGCTTGATTAATGTTTGCTTTCAGGGTCATAAGAATAGCACCATGTCTCACAACCAGGAGGGACGTTGGGGAAAAAAATCTGTGTTGAATTGGAGCTGCTTTTTCCTGGTCAGTCACAACCTGAGGTACACATTTCACAGTGACGTTTCTCATTTTCAAATCTTTCATTAAAATTTACTGAACTGAGCTCAAGATAGTCCAGGTAACTTCCCCATCTCTTCAATGGCTAATCATTTGTCCTTGAGCACAAGTGCATGCATGAATTTTGTCAACATTTTCAACTGGAATGAGGTTTGTCATAAATTGACATTTCACCTTTTTTGAAATGAGAAAACTACTCATACACTTGAGGTTTTCTTTCCCAAAGCGCTGTCCTTATAAGGTGTGTTCAACATCACAACAGTTTGGGCGGAATTTTTCCTGAGCAAGAAACAAAATTTGACAGCTGCATACTGTTCTCTTAAATCAGCCAACACACAAAATGAGGTTCGAGCAAAACTGCTTTCATGAAAAAAAATGCAGTGTGACCACGGAGCACCAGTGATGTCACTGAGTGCACTAACAGAGAGTTGCTGGATGCTCACCTAGCAGGAAATATGCATTATTACAAAAGCTCCTGCCAGTCAGTGGAGATTTTTTCCCGTTATGTAGGGGCTATCCCCTTCATATGTACACATAAATGAACTTACACATTACTTTAAAACTTCTAGAAGAGAAAAACCAAAGCTAAGGGCATTTCATTAATAATTACCACCAAATATAAGGAAGAAATACTACTACTTACCAATAAAGATAAGAAACTCCTCATATGTACCACTTAGATTAATCTCCAGGAAATTATGCAAAAAAACAAAAGTGAACCCCAAAGCATGTTGTATGATTTCATATTTACATAATATTGTAAAATGACAAAATTTAGAATTAGAGGGTTGATTAATGTTTAAGAATTAAGAAGTTGAAGGGGTAAGATAGGGCTTCAGAGGGCTAGCTACACTTATAAAAAGGCAGTGCATCGAACCCTTGTATCTGAACTGTTCGATATTTTGATTGATGAATACACAAGCATAAGAAAGATGAAACAGACTAGAACTTCACACACACAAATAAGTATAAAAGGAAAACTAGAGAAACTTGAATAAAGGCTACATACCAGTGTTGTGATATTACACTAAGAATTGCAAAGTGTTATCATTGGGGGAACCTGGGAAAAGCGTGCAAAAGATAGTTCTGGTTATTTTTTCTAACACATGGGACTCTAAAATCATCTCAATTTTTTAAAAAAGAATCTTGGTAACCAAGTATTTAGCTGTAAACCTGCTACCCAAAGGGTTTGCAGTTCAAATCCACAAGAAAGATAGGGTATAGAAAGATCGGCATAAGAAAGACAGGGTAGCATGCTTCCGTAAAGAGGACGGCCTTAAAAATCCTACAGGTCTGTTCTCCTCTATCCTATGCACTATGAGTTGTCCCAGTAAACTTTAGCTCAAAAGAAAAAAAATTATTTCTTATTGATAGGATTTTCAATGGCTGATTTTTCAGAAGTAGATCACCAAAACTTTCTTTCAAGGCACCTGTGAGTGAACCCAAATCTAAAACCTTTTGGTTAACAGTCAAGCACATTAATTGCTTACACCACCAAAATGAACTAAATGCAATGTAATATCCTGGGTTATTTCCTGGAACAGGAAGTGGTCATTAATGGATAAACAAAATCTAGAATTCAGTTCATATTAATGTACCAATGCTGATATTTTAAAAATCCTTTTATTGGGGGCTCATACAACTCTAAACACAGTCCATAGTATGTCAAGAACATCTGTACATCCGCTGCCCCCATCATTCTCATACCATTTGCTTTTTACCTAAGCCCTAGGCACCGGTTCCTCATTTTACCCCCCTCCCTCCTTTCAGAAACCCTTGAAAAATTATAAATTATTATCACCTTGTCATATCTTATACTGCCCAATGTCTCCCTTCACCCACTTCCCTGTTGTTCATACCTCAGGGAGGAGGTTATATGTAGATCCTTTTAATCGGTTCCCTCTTTCTAGCCCACCTTCCCTCCACCCTCCTGGTAGCATCACTCTCAGCATTGGTCCTGAAGGGATCATCTGTCCTGGATTCCCTGTGTTTCCAGCTCCTATCTGTGTCAGTGTACATCCTCTGGTTTAGCTGGATTTGTAGGGTAGACTTGGGATCATGAAAGTGGGAAGGAGTAAGCATTGAAGAACTAGAGGAAAGTTGAATGTTTCATCATTGCTACACTGCACCCTGACTAGTTTGTCTCCTCCCTCCAACCCCTCTGTAAAGAGAAGTCCACCTACAGATGGACTTTGGGTCCCCATCCTGTAAACTCCCCTCATTTATGCTAATAAAATTTTTAGTTCCTTGGTGCTTGATACCTTATATCTTCGACACCTCATGGTCACACACACTGGTGTGCTTCTTCCATGTGGGTTTTGTTGCTTCAGAGCTATACGGTCACTTATTTATTTTCAAGCTATCACACACAGAGGTGTGATAGCCGAGCACCATCACCAATGCTGATGTCTTAATGAAAGAAAATGAAGTATATATAGAACTCTAAAATTTTCTGTAATAAATCTAAGCTTATTTTAAGTTATTTATTTATTGAAATTTTTTATTAAAGAAATGAAGAGTAAAAGGATTTAAGTGACTAAACACCTTGCAAAAATAGCTTTTAGGGTGTGAAGGCATAAGACCAAGTCCCATGGAACAATTCAGTCAATTTAATGTTTCATAAGATTCATGTTTTGTATACTGGCACCTGAAATTAGCACCTGGGACCTTAAAAGACTTGCAAAGAACCATCTATGATATTTCTATTGGTCTCTACTCATTGGGAAAAAAAAAGAAAGAAGGGACTCAAACACCTAGGGAAGAAATCAGTCTGTATGTTCTTCATATAGTATATTCTTCATATAGTCCCATTTCTCAGATGGCTTGCTCAGCATAGACTGAATTAGTATGGTAAAAGAATACAACCGTGATGCATGCCTTTTCTGACTTTAAAGCATTCCCTGAATATCCCCTTGTTCTGTTCATATGACTGCCTCTTGTCCATGAGCATAATGAAATGATATATGTGTGACAAATGGACAATGTTAGTCTTATTGTTTTATAAAGCACATGAATCATGAAAAGCAACTAGGGTAGATGATAAAGCAGGACAAGACCAAGTTTCTATACAATACTTCAGCACATAAAACAATCCCTCTAAGTCCATACTAGCCACACCTTCCACAAACACACTTGTATGTTGAGGTAGCAGCTAGAATGAACTGTTACTTTCTTGAAGTTTCCACTGCTATCAATAATCGGTCGTGAGGGGTCCATATAGAAAACGAATGTTTGGAAACTGTGGTAGCAAATGTACAATTCTTCTGGATGTGATTGAAGTATGCAATGATTTATGTATTAATCCTAATTAATTACATATGGAAATATTTGTAGCATACAGCATGATCTCTAAGCACAGAAAGCTTGGTACCATGTTTAGGAGAAAATAAAACAGAATAATTGCTTAACACAGCAAAGAGTGCATGCCTATGTGAACATACGTATTTGTCATTTAGCTTAGGCATTTAAATAACATTTTCACAAGAAAATAGCAAAGAAACACAACTCCTTCAAATCCCTGATTCTGAGGGATTCTCAACTAAAGTGGGAGCTGATAGAGTGGAGATACCTAGTTAAGGCATATTTGATGCTATACTTTTATATTTCAAAAATGAAAATTTCTCATTATATAAAAAAATCTACTTTCACTAAATAAAGGTTACAAAGTAAATGGTAGCTATAACATATACACCGCTCTATGCACCAAGCACTGGTCTAATTGCTTAACACACAACTTCTATACCATCATTTAATTCACTTACTCATTTTTTTAAAATTCACTTATTCTTAAAACAATTCCAAGGCACAGTGTACTATCAATATTCCCAATTGTAAGGTGAGTAAACTGAAGACTAATCTGTCATTATATAGCTTGACAAAGACTCTTGGTCTTATTTTCTGAGTAACTTTATCTCCCAAACGTTCCAATCTACACAAAGTCTGAATGAGGGAGGGAGAGGATTCTAGAGATACTGTTTAGGAGCAGTCAATACAGTAACAAAAGGACTCAGTGTAGTGTTATCTTAAGAATTCTATGGCATTGACTCGCACATAGCCTAAGGGTATATGCAAATGGATTCTCACTGCAACATTGTTGATGGTGGCTAACAAGTGAAAACTCTGTAAGTGTCCACAGTGGCAGATAAGGCACATTCTCATATCTAAACAAGGGAATGCCATGTATATAGCCTTTTAAAATAGTGAGGTAGTTTCATATTCTTGGGGACATAGAACCAAGTTGCTGGCTGGCATGTGTACTAGGATATCACTTGTAAAAGAGAGGGGAAAAGGGAGGCTATACACATATTATTTAAAATTTAAATGGTCACAATTTGTTACAAATTAATTAGTGCTGACATTTGGAAGTGAAGAATAAGAAAGGGGATCTGGAGATGGGGAAGATATTTTTCATCATAGGTCCTATTTTTCTGTACTTAGTTTCTTTTTTATTAATTTCTATATAACTTTTAAAATTAACTACAACAGTAGTATAAGACCTAGCCTTTTACAAATGTGATTCCTACCCTACTTTATAATATACTGGTACGTTATGATCGATACTTCATCCCAAGTAATTTATTCTTTAACAGTGGCTAGACGAGAGTTATAAACAAGATTTCATAAACAAGAATAAACCCAACAATTCTTTAACTCATTCATTCCCATTCAATGGTATTTGGATATGATTTATTGGATACAGGAAAGTATGGGGAAGTTTCTCAAAACCGTAACAGGGGGCTGAGCCCCGGTGGCGTAGTGGTTGTGCGCGGGACTGCGGCCCACTGGGGTAGAGGTTCAATTCCAGCAGTGGGGCTGGGCCTCCTACTCCCACCACCGGAGAGCAGTGATGCCCTCCCCCCCCACCCAAAAAAAAAAAAAAGAAAGAAAGAAAAACCGTAACAGGTGTAGCCCTATATTAGTTCCTATGGGAAATCACAAGTTCTGGTTTAGGACACCAGAACAAGACTTGCTTCATTTTTGTCGCAATAAGCTGCTTTCCTATGCAATAGGGCCCTCCAAGTAATCCCACCAATCTGCAGTCCAAGCAAATTTGTGAAAGTCCTCCTCCTGCCCCACCTTCCACCCCCGTCATTTGCACAGACATGTAACTCTTCAAGGTTTAAGTGCTCAGGAAGTCATTCCAATACTTTCAAAAATACTTCTCCATTGATTTTCTCTGTCCCACTCTTAATATTGCCGCCTCCCTATTTCCAGCTAGAGACAACTGGAACTGATATTAGTAAGTCAGATAAACATAGTCCTCGTTAGTCCAGGGGCTCTCCCTCCCCTGCACATTCCAACACCCCAGTCCCATAATGCACAACGACCGCCCTGCACGCCACCGAAACAAACTGCTCCTCCGGGACTCTCTTGAGGGTTCCGATCTCTTTAGCAGTCGCCCGATTCCTGCGATTTTTGTGTCAATGGCATGGCAAGGATTGTCCTTCCGTCCTCATCTCTCCACCAACCCTTTGGCATCACAGAACCGGGGCCTGGGGCCGCCCTCGCCCCACCATCGCCAAGGTTTCTGCGCTGTCCGCCCTATAGACTTTCAGCTGATGGGGACCGCGCGCCCCCCCCCCTCCTCGCTCCCCCGCCGCCCCTTCGGACAACAAGTCTGTGAGCGGCCCGAGCGCAGCTTCTCGGAGACGTCGGCCCGCAGCCGGCCGAGCAGGCCGCCGAGCCCAGCGGCGCGCCGGGTGCACCCGCCCCCGGCGCCGTCCCGTTCGCTTCCGAGGGCGCCTCCGTGGCCCGGCTGCGAGGGAGCAGGACGCGCCTCGGCGCTGCGAGGCCCGCGAGGCGAGCCCGAAGCCCGCGGCGGGGCCCTCAGGCGGCTGAGCGACTAGCACGGAGCCTGGCAGGTGAAGGGCGGCGGGCGAAAAAGGACCGGATCCCGGCCTGAAGGGAGAGAGAGAGGAGGGGCGGGAGGGCTGGGACCTGAGCGTCGCTGCTTCGCTAGTCCCCGAGGCCCGGGTGGCCGGGGGGGCCGTTACGGACCCACAGAGATGAGGAGTTGGGGAGCGTCCCCCACTCACCTGGAGGCGCCTGCGGCCCGAGGCTTCGGCGCCCCCCCCTTCCCAAATTAAGCCACGTCAGCTCGGGATTCCCGCAGCGACACCTACCAACACCGCGCCCCACTGGGGACTATACCCTTCGTAGTTGGGACGGAAGGTTGGCATCGTTCTGTTGACCAATCAGACCTAGCAACAGGGTGTTACCATGGAGACCCGGCACGCCTTGTTTGTAACTAACCCAGCCCCACAACGTAAGCCAATGAGCGTCTGGAAATGCTCAGCTTCCTTAAAAAACACAGCCAATGGGCAATGAGGAATCGCAAAGGGGGGCGAGGTCATAAAGGAGTAAGTTCCGGAAGAGCGGGGGGAAGGAGGGGGGAGGAGCCGGAAGTGCGGAGAAGACGGGAAAGGTCAGGTGTGTCCGGTGGGACTGAGGATGCTGGTATCTCCAGTTACTTGGCCCCTACAGTGCGGAGTCCTTGGGCTGCGGCCAGCCCCTGAATGAACTCTGAAGAGACTGAAAATAGGAGTTTTGCTGCTAGAACTATAAAATTTTAAAACCGGAAGGAAACTTTTTTGGCGACAATGTAACTTTTTCATTTCACCGAAGAAAACTAAGCAGTGACCCAAATCCAAAGTTATAGTTTGTCCAGACATTTTTTAAAGTTAATACTGAGTTTTACTATGTTCCCGACATTACATTGTTCCTCATCCTGTTATCATGTTTATATAACCCTCTGAATCTCTGTGATTTACTGTGATTGCACTCCCTATCCCCTTACTCTTGTTTTTCCCCTTAAGCATTTTGTCCTGCAACATACTATGTATTTGCCTATTTTCTCTTTTCCTCACTAGACTAATAATGTCAATAGAATAATCCTTGTTGATTGGAAAACCTTCTGTAAACTTTCAACCAAATGACAAGTTTTAAAAATAAATACTTCCTAGTTCTGTCCACTGAAAAGGCAGAAAAGAGATGACAACCCAGTAGTTAATGAGAACCCATTTCTTGTTCACTAAATACTTAAGAAAACCCGCTGCCATCCAGTCCATTCTGACTCACAGTGAACTATAGGGCAGGGTAGAATTGCTCCTTTCAGTTTCAGAGACTAACTCTACCGGGCTAGCAAAACCCTTCTTTCTGTCTCAGAGGGACCAGTTTCAACTGCTGACCTTGGTTAGCAGCCCAACGTGTGACCACTACACCAATATGCCACATTATGAACAAAAAACAGTTCCTTCAAGAAATGGCTGGCTTCGGGTCTGGGACAGGGAAACAGCAAGATGAGCCTAAACATTATGGTTCCTAAAACTTAATTCTTCTTTGTTGACAGTTCCAAGGCATTCTTTGGTTTCTTGGTAGTCCTCCAGTGGCATCAGTATTCCCCACCTGCTCACGTGTCTGATCCGTTCTTTAATGATTCTGAAGTGATTGTGATGCACCCTGCACTGATACGCCCGCCATTGACTGATTACAATGTGATTAGATTGTAGTACATCATAAACTCAAACTCACTGCCATCGTGCCAGTTCCGACTGATAGAAGCCCTATAGGGGAAAAATGAAGAAAATAAAAAAGAAAATAAAAAAAATAATTGAGAAAAAGAAACCCTGAAGGACAGAGCAGATTTATCCCTGTGAGTTTCTGACACTATCCATTCTTCCTCCACTGCCCTGTCCTATTTTCTCATGTCAGATGGGTGATTGGCATGTGCCCATGTTAAAACAGCATTTAGGGGAGGTAACATCAGACAAGAGCATGAAGACCCAATCATCACGCTTATGTTAACAGGATAGGATCTGCCTCGGAATCCTTATGGGAGTGAGTAGAAAGCCTTATCTTTCTACTGGTGGTTTCCAAATGCTGACGTTGCAGTTAGCCCAGCACGTAGTCCCCGACCCACCAGCGCTCCTCCACAGAACACTATGTTAGTGTTGTATGCAGTGCTTCATTCTGTTATACATTGGGTCCCTATGAATCAGACTGACGATAGCACCTCAAGCCTCCACCACCACATATTGTAGTGTTGCTCAGTGGATTCCAACTTAGTAATAGAGTAGATGATCCCATGGAGTTTTTTACTTGACGGTAATCTGTAATTGCCAGGTGTTTGTCCCTCAAAGTGGCTGAGTGCATTTGAACTGTCAAACTAGTTAGCAACTGAGAAATTAACTATTGCCTCACAAGAACTCCTTGGATAAAATTATGAAGGCAGTCAGCTCTACACAAGACTGATTAATTCAATCACGATTACATCATACGGGCCAGGATTTTAGTACATATTTTGGGACAGCACAATTCAATCCTTAACCATGAACTGAACATTTATAATAGCAGGGATTCTTAAAATAGAGTGTTAAGAAAACAGTATAATACTATATACACAGCATGAAATTAATGGAAGGAGACAAGCCGAGTTGTGAAGAGAAAGCAGGACAAAACTAGTGGGCAAAGATGTAGTGTCATTGAAGCAAGACTACTGAAACAATTGCCCCGCTAAAGTCACAGAACCACAACTCTTCTAGGGCCAAGGTTTGCAATAATTTCCCTGCAAGCTCTTCAACACCCTGTTTCTCGCCAAAAGCAACAGAATGCTTCTGAATGTTATTTCAGAGTTGAGGATCCAGCAGACTGCACCAGTAGCTGGAATTGCTTCCTTATTGTGAGCTAGTATCTTGGCCAATTACTTCTTCACTCCAGGCACTGTTTCCTGTGAGCTGCAGAGGCTGTGGAATGCTTTACCCAAGTCTGCTTGACTAGCACAGTAGCTCTTTTCCATCCTCTGCAGTGTATATCTGTCTTAGATGCATCCAGGGAACTCAGCCTTCTGATATCGTACTCTGCCAGATTTTGGCCTGTGCCACCCCAAGACCAGTGCCCATGTGCCTCCCTCATCTGGCTCTGTCCCCCTCTAATATGAGCTCATGAAAAACCTCTGATGGCTCACTGCTCCTTTATAGGTACGGAAGTACTTTTAGAACTTCAGAAATGTCCAGGGGTGAGCTGTTGCTGGCCTCACTAGATGCACAGTTCCAGGTTTTCCCCAGAAACTGTGAATCAGAAAACCTAAATAGGAAAAGAACAGGAGAGAGAAAGGTCGGATATACCTCTTGATTTCAAAGCTGGAAACATGAGCGCATGACAGGGCAAGAGTTCTGTAGCTAACAAGGGGTATTGTGTGAGGACCTTGGGTAGAGGTGAGGCTTGGTGAGAATGGGAAGGTGTTCGAGTGGTATTGTGCTCCCCTAAAAAGTATGTTTAAGTCCTAATCACCTTTGGATCTGCAGGTAGAATCAGTACCCCTTCATGATAGATTAGGGTGGGCCCTAAATCCAATGATTAGGTAGGGAAACCTGAGTGCAGGGACCTAAAATCAGACACAGTAAGACGAAATGAAGTGGTGCCTTCATCTGACTTCCACTGCTTCCCAAGGGGAAAAGGAAAACCAACCTCCATGCCAGCATCTCCCAAAGCCAGTTCCTATCAACATAAGGTCGGACATGTCTCCATCTAGCCCTTCCAAGATGCTTGCTGCTTATCACTGGGCTTGATAACTCATTGCAATAACAAAACAAACCCCACAGACATTGCTCGTGATTATGGGATTTATTAAGGAAGCCAACAGGTTACAAGTGCTCAGGTTACAATTATTCAGACAGGACAGTGTCTTTTCAGCCATGCCCCAGACGTAAATCTTGCTCTATAATTTAACCTCTCAACCACATAGCCCATTGGCCTCTGTCCTGCTTATGCAATGTCACAAAGCTCAGTTAGGGCTGCCAATAAATGGCCAAAGGGTATGCAACTTGACCATAAGCCTTTTTCCTGGAAGGCACTCAGCTCTAGCTCCAAAGGCCGGCAAACCCAGACCCTGCTCACGGTCACACACCCCCTCCCATGAAGTCCCTGGAAACACCCCATTCCAAAAGCACTCAGCTCTAGGTACTCTGTGACGTGCAATGTTCACTGCTCTTTTCGTGCCTGACTCTAGGTTCTTCTGCTGCTGCTCCTTTACTGCTCTTTGGCCTCACAGCTATCTTCTGGGTCAAAGGGGTTCAATGTGAACAGACATCCGGATCCAAAGGACACTTTTCCATTCCCAGTTCTTCACTCTTTCTGGTAATGAACTCTCCACCCTTGAAACCTCTGTTTGAAGTGTACCCAGCAGGTAGATGAGTCCTTTTGTACTCACAGGCTGGCACTCCCAAATAACTCTGTTAAAAAATCATTCACAAGTGAATTCGATCAGTGCCTTCCCCCCACCTCCTCTTACCTAGACCTGTCCGGAAAAAGTTATTTAGAGGGAATAGCAAACACGATGGCTAGAAGAGCCATATTAAATAATGTACTGCACTGCAGACAGACAGATTGAATAAGGTCATTTGATAACAGAAACAGAGACTGAACTGATGCCAACAAAAGTCAGCGAACCCCAAAGATTGCCAGCAACCCCCAGAAGCTAAGAAGAAACAGGGAGGGATTCTTCCCTTGCACCTTCAGAGAGAAGAATTTACTGTCAACTACTTGGATTCAGCTATCTAGCTTTAAGCACAGGAGCCCTGGTAGCATAATGGTTATGCATTGGACTGTGATCCAGAAGGTTAGCCATTCCAGCCAAACCTTGGAAGAAATTTGGGCCTTTCTACTTACTTGAACAAAGACAGCCACAGAAACTCAGAGCCAACTCAATGGCGGTGAGCCTGCAGAACTGTGAGAAAACAAATGGAGCTTTTTAAATCACCAACTTTGGGTTCTGCTTTGGGCTGCTAACCTCACACAGGAGATGGGAATTGTAAACCCATGAGCTGCTCCGCAGGAGAAAGACGAGGCAGTCTGCTCCCATAAGCTTCGCAGCCTCAGAAGCCCAAGGGGTCACTTCTGCTTTGTCCTACTGGGTTGCCGTGGATCAGCATGGATTTGATGGCAAAGGTGAATGAAGTTTGTGATCGTTTATTTGGGCAACCCTGGGAAACTAATAGAAAAGGGGACGTGGCCTCTTGGCTAGAAAGGGCACCAGAGTTTAGGGCTAAGAGTAAGAGGATATAAATTGAGAGAAATGGACCTGTGGTTAGATAACCAACCACAGATTCTTTAATATGTATTTTTTATTGTTAATTAGGTGGGGGGTTATTTCAGATCATTTCTGTGCTCAACAACTTTAGCTATTTATCAAACCTCTCAACAGATTGCTGTGCCCCCTCCCCTCCCTGCTTTCTTCTCTTGTAGAGTCCTACCCTCCCCTCCACCCCAGTTAACACCTGTCTACCCTCGAGTCTAGTGCTCTCCCTTCCCTCCCACTCCTTCCCACCCTCAAAACCATCAGTCTATTTCTCTGGGTATGGAAACTTTTGTCTTGATTATTTTTGATCATCATTCTCCAAATCCATCCATGCCATGAGGTTTCATCATCATTCTTTAGAGATACATAGTATCCATTGTGTGTTTGTTGCAAAGTTTATTTATCCATTCTTCCAAAGATGGAGGACATTTAAATTGTTGCCATCTTCTTAGTATTGTGATACCACAGTCTCCTGAGAATAGAACCTGAATTTTTATACACCATCTGAGATCACAGAGGTGGCTCCTTATATATGATGCCTATATTCCCCTAAGCTTTCCCATGTCCTCAAATTCATCTCTAATTTTTAAAAAACATTTTATTGGGGGTTCACACAACTCTTATCACAATCCATCCATCCATCCATTGTGTCAAGCACAAGTGTACTTTTTAATGTTTCCTGCAGTCGCAATCTGTAGCTTCATTCTTGTAATGGTCAAATAGGTGTCTGTGGGTCATTATGACTGCATTAGAACAAAATATTCACCTGTATCACCAGCAATGCTGCTCCCTTACTTAACAAAGAGCACAAAAAGACTGAATTACAAAAAGACATACTTATTTAATAACTACCTATTCATCTGGAGCATTACCTACATGTGTGCTGGAACTGTGGATGTCTTCTGCATACAGCACAGTGCTTTTTATACAATGCATGTATTTACACATATATATCGATGTCCATTGTAGCATTATTCATAGTAGACAAAATGGAAAACCTAAATGCCCATCAACAGATGAATAGATAAGCAAAATGTATTACTATAATAATAATTACTTGGATATTAGAACAAATGAAATATTGAAATAAAGAAATTGCTACAGTAAGGATGGAACATGAAGACATTACACTGAGAGAAATCAGCGATCACAAAAAGACAAATTTTGTATGACCTCACTTACATGAAAAGACAAGAAAGAGCAATTGTGTTGTTATTGGTATGTGCCATTGAATGTGTTCTGACTTACAGAGATCATATGAACAACTGAAAGTAGCACTGCGCAGTCCTGCTCCATCCTTAGAGTCATTGTGATGTTTGAGTCCACTGTGACAGTCTCGGTGTCAATCCATCTCATTGAGCATTTTCCTCTTTTTCACTGACCCTCTACTGTACCAAGGGTGTCATTACACCCTTCACTCAGGACTAGTCCCTCCTGATAGGATGTCCCACATCCTTGAGACAAAGTTTTGCTATCCTCACTTCTAAGGAGCACACTGGCTGCACCTCTGGCAATTCCTGGTGTACTAGGGAACTTAACAAAGATCATGGGGAAATTCATTTAAAAATTGTCCATGATCTTATTGAAGCCCCCTCATATGATGTTTTCCATAAACAGCATAGCCCAAAGACATCTTAAAGGTTACAACTCTAAGATACTCCTTTACTGGTTTTAAATCTTGCAAATGAATAAAGACCACAGGTTACAAGGGGTGGGGAAGGGGCAGAGGTAGAATGATTACTTATGAAGCAATGGGTTTTATTTACAATGATGGAAGCAATTGCATTAATTAAGGTAGAGTTGCACAGCAGATTATTTCATTTGCTTTCAAGAATTTGTATACCTATAAAAATGAGAACTAGCCTGAGCCCTGGTGGCGTAGTGGTTGTGTGCGGGACTGCAGCCCAAAGGGTTGACAGTTCAAATCCAGCAGCAGCTCTCCAGGAGCAAGGCTGGGCTTCCTACTCCCACCAGGGCAATGATGTCACCAAAAAAAGTTAACTATATTTATAACAAGGGGAGCAGATGTCAAGGCTGCTCATGTACAACCAAATATCTCATTGTACTTTGATTTCTCTAGAGGTCTAGGGTCGTGATTTCATGGATTTCATAGTGATTGATCTAATAATGTATTTAGTGATTCTGTTCTTTCTTTAATTCATTGCATAGTGCCAGCACAACAGGTCTCGTTAACCTGCAGCAGCAGCAGCAGCTGGAGTCAGGAAGAAGAGAAGAGAATGATATGTGTGGCTCACTGCCTCCATGAAGAGCTACCTCTTTTGTCACGAGGCCAGAACTAGATCATGCCTGACTACCATTTCTGAACATTTCGAACAAAGATTCTTGGAGAATCCTCTTCAAGTGGGGGGAAACAGAAAACAATTTCAGATTTGAATTCCCTCCAAACTGTCTGAAGTCTGAATGAACTACCCAAACTATTGCTCTGAGAGGATTTTTCATCCTTATACCAAAAATACCATCTGCACTTGTCTTAAAACCAAACAGTATATTAGTTTGACTATTAAGAAATACCTGGACTGAGCATTATACTCTTTTAATAACAATTTGTATAGAATCAAATTGGCAACAGCAGCTCAAATACTAGACAAGAACCTTAGGGAACAGTGAGTAGCTGTTCACGGCAAAGGAGTAACTCAGGGTAGAAGAGAAAGGATGGTTGTGCAATTCACTGATTGTCATTGAAGTCTCTGAATTGTATATAGAGAGAATGTTGAAGTGCTGTGTCATACTGTGTATATTCCCAAGAACAACAAAATAAATCGTTTAAGTGATCATGCTTAGGATGCCTACCCTCATATGGTTTCTCTAATATAACAAATATAACAATATATCCTTAACTGGAATTACATCTGCAAGTGTAGGGTTAGAACATACGAGTGTATGTTCTAAAACATATTCTGGTGGGACATGATTGCAGCACCAGCTATCCAAAGGTGGATCAGGCCGCCAAGTACCATGAGAAAGCAAGAGAACAGAGAGTCCAGATGTCCAAACATGGGGGAGGCAGGGGTTACCCTTCCACCATTGCCTGCCTGGGAGCTGCTCCTCTAACAGCTGAGAAACAGGTTGCCGTGAGATCTCCCACCATCTTGACCAAGGCTAGAGATACCAAAGCGATTTGACTCAAAAGCCAGGAATATGCTAAGTCACATGACAATCAAGTGAGCCCTCTATTAACTCCAAGAATCTAAAAATAGGTGTGGACATATGTAAACCTTTTAATTCCTAAAAATAGAGATATTGTCCTAGGTACATATATTTATCCAGCAATACAGTGAGGAAGTGGACAGACTTTGGGCCTCTGCTCCAGCTTTCCCTCAATGCAAGAACACTGTTCTAACAGCATGGCATTCTGTGATGCTCACTCTCCCAACACGATTGCTGGAGACAAAATGGGTCCATAGAAAATGTGGCAAAGAAAGCTGTTGGTGTTCAGCTATCAAAAGATATAGCATCTAGAGTCTTAAAGACTTGAAGTTAAACAAGCAGTCACCTAGCAGAGAAGCAACAAACCCACATGCACACCAGTCTGTGCAATCATAAGGTGTACAGGATCAGGTAACAGGTATCAAAAGACCCAAAACAAAACGAAAGCCCCAAACCATATTGTTAAGAATGAGAGGAGGGCTGAGCCCCAGTGGCATAGTGGTTGTGCGCGGGACTGCGTCCCACTGGGACGGAGGTTCAATTCCAGCAGTGGGGCTGGGCCTCCTCCTCCCACCACCGGAGAGCAGTGATGCCAAAAAAAAAAAAAAAAGAATGAGAGGGATCGGAGCAGAGACCCCAAACCATTTGTAGCAATAGGACATTCTCTCACAGAAGGGTCACAAGGAAGGGGTGAGTCAAATATAACGCAGTATATCACTGATGAAACACAATATTCCTCATTCCCCCCCCCCAACTATTATGGTCCCATTCCTGCTTTTCAGTTCTGGCTAGACCAGAGCATACACATTGGTACCGATAAGTGTGCTCAGGTCACAAGGAATGCAGGTCAGAAATGAGAATAGCAATACCAGGAGGCCAGAGAAAGGTGGGGCAGGAGGAGAGGAAGGGGGAACCAATCATAATGATTGATATATAACAGGGGGATGAACAACAGAAATGTGGGCAAAGGGAGACTGCAGTTGGTATATGAAAATAATAATAATTTACAACTTATTAAGGGGTCATGATGGTGTGGAGGAGGGAGGGAAGGAAAAGATGAGCTGATATCTAGGGCTTATAGAAAGTAAATGTTTAGAAAATGCCCATGGCAACATATGTACAAATATGCTTGACATAATTGATGTATGGATTGTTTTAAGAGCCTCCAATAAAATTATCTTTTAAAAAAAATCATAACTCCAAGAATCTTCCCTTTAGAATCAGCAGTTGTGAGTCTTTATGGGAGGTTGTAGAGCTAAGAAGAATCCTCTGGTGGAGAAAGGGCCTAAGCTTGGATTTCAAAGAGGATGATGTCCTGGTGTTTTATCAAAGACATCAGTGTTCATACCACATTAATGCATATATTGTTATCACTCTAATAATCATTATGGAACACTTACAATATATGAAAACTTTCTCATCCTGGAATTACTTGAACCACAGGACATAAACAATCCGAAACAAAAAAGAGGAAGGTGCCTAGACATTCTGACCATAAAGCTCTTATTCCATATTCATTCAACAAATAGTAGGCCCAGATCATGTTAGACCCTGTATTTCAAACCAAGATCCAGGAATGAATCCAACACCTTGAAGTATTCCTTTTAAAGGGGTATTTTCCAACCACCAATCTCAGCAATGCTCTTAGGTAGTTTAGGAGACGTGAAAGGGCCCTCTCAAATAATATAGAAGTTCCTAAAGTTACAACTATTTTAATGAATCAAGAGACGAGGAGTTCAAAGAAATCTCTAGAATGGAATGATATGCTTCATAGTTTCTTTCAAGCACTCTATCACTAAAACAGATGCTCTCTAATCTTCCAAACAATACACATCACTAGGACTAACAAAGTCACAGCATTACTGGTGATATAACCAATAAGTTTGAAGATTTGCTTGTAGAGCAGAAATTTTGAGAAAGTCTATTAACTACCCAAATGGCCTGGAGGTGTGTGTTGTGCAAAATTCTCCTTGATCTTTATCAGGGGATAATTTCTTTAACAATTAAGGAATTTTTTATCCATTTACTACTTTAGAGTAATAAGTACATTCCTTAGGAAAGTGTATTCAACCCAGAGTCAAAGCCAAGTTACTAGCAGTTTTGGTATAACTAACATTTAATATCTTCCTATCTGATCCACAAAGGGAATGTCGTCCTAGCTTCTGTCTCCTGTCCTCTTTCTCTCAACCTTCTCAAGGACCAAAAATTCCTCTCCTTACACACATTTGAATTAGATTGACAGGAGCAAGAAATACAGGCTGATTAATATGAATGAATGCTGCATAATTCATGGAGGACAGATGTAGTGATAAGATGCCTAACAGGAATCCTGTAAGGACACAGGCGTGGTCTCTGCTCCTCGGGAGGTGCTTTCCCATGAAGATAGGTGACTTCCTCTTCATGCTGCTTGTAGTGTAAAGGGGCGCACATTCCAAAGACAGCCGGTTAGACCCTTCTATCCCCCGTTTTTCTCCAAGGGCATTTTACAAATCCATTTGTTAATTCTGTATTTGTTATATTTACTAAATCTTGTTATTGCTTATTATTTTGAAGAACCAGAGCATTTGAAGCTGTTTGTATTTTTTAGTGGTAGGGAAAGTGCTCATTTGCATGTATGCCAGACAAATCTGCACCAACAAATAGTTACTGAATGTCTCCTTTTTTATGCACTTCTTGAACAGATGTAGTGTGTTTACATTTCGCTGTCTGGAACACCCCCGGTTCTGGTCTTCAACTGGAGAGCCCATCCCCTCAGCGTGCTTGCTTGACACTCTTTCCTTGATCATCTCCTAGACCCTCTCATTACTCATCTATCAGTCCCAACAAAACAACAGTTATCACAGCATAAATCATGTATTTGTAGATCTATTCGTTCACCTACTGGAATGTAAGCTCCATGTGCACAGGGACACAGCTGTCTTCCACATCTGGCACAGCGGCTTTTACATGATACATGCTGATGTCTCCTTATTGAATGAATGGTCATTCCTTAGAGTTTAGCATCTCTGAAACCAGGCAGAGACACCTGTTGAAATACCGAGACCTCTTCACTGAACAATTTTAACTGACATGCCTACAACAAGCTTGGGGGCTGGGGGATTGTCACTTATATAATGTGGTACAAATAAGCCATTTACATGTTAACAATTAAAAACCTGCACAGATTTAAAATATCAAAAGTTTAAGTAAGTGAATGGTTAAATGAAGTAAATGGTTATATAGAATAGGGTTTAACCTTGAATAAAGGAGTTCTTTCTCAGCTTTAGTTTTCACAATTGTGAAGTAGAAATTAGTAGTTGTGGCGATCATGTGTTTATGTTAATCTCATGATTGAGGTGAGGGGTGGAGTCTAGCCTGTTACTCTGGAGATAGCCATTGAGTAGCCAGTGAGGCCTCTGTGTGGGCATGGCTTTCTCCTGAGACTTCTGGGAAATCTCGCGATATTTCCCTCATGAAGCTGAGAAGCTATCTTCCCAGTTGTTGGGAGTTAGTCTCAGAGATGATGAATCACGGACAAGACAAGATGACAGTGTCCCGGGAGCTAAAGGAGCCAGAGGAAAAGCCACATGGCCTTACCCTGATGGAACCAGACCTCTGAAGCTGGAGAAGCCACATGGAGAGCCCTGCCATCGCTGAGTTACTTCTGCCACCACTGGATGCTATTGCTTCCTGAGCCCTGGAAGCAAGGAGCCATGGGGAGACCCCTGTCAGCGCCGGGATTCTGCACCCACTGACCTGTGACTTCGTGAGTCAGAAGGAGACATTATAGACGTATCGGGCATGAGCTAATATCGGACTTGTGACTGTACTGGACTGGGTTGAGATGCTTTCTTAATGTCCTATTCCTCTTATATATATACACTGTACCCTTATATCCATATGTGTGTCTATGGATTTGTTTCTCTAGTCTACCCGGACTAACACAGTAGTGTTCCAGAAAATATTAGTGTTTCTACTTTATGGAACTGTTGTGAAGCTTAAGAGATAATTGCCATAAAATATTTAGCACAGAATCTGCTACATATCACACCACACAATGAATATTAAGTAATTAGTAGTTAGATCTCAGGGCAGGGCCAAAACAGGGTGATTTAATGACAGATCTACAAATTGTTTGTTCTGTTTTACATTCTCAAATACTTTCAGCCAGGGAATGAATATGAAAGACAATTTCATGCTGAAATGATCATGTAGAGCAGTAGTTCTCAGACTTTTGTGTGTCAAGACCTGGAATCCACTTAAATATTAACCAAGGCCCAAAATAACATTTGCTTGGATAGGTGATGGCCAGTGATTTCCTGGTAAATGTTTGACAAGCAGAGGACATGTTTCTCTAGGAGGAAATTCTCTGATGATTAGTGTTCACTGAGGTGTAACCACTCCCTAAAGGCTGATTTCAAACTTTCAGTGTCAATGTGCCATTGTCTGTGGAGTCCCCGGAAGCTAGGTGCATTGCATAAGGAGAGGGTTCTGCTCAGGAGTAGATAGAACATTTTTTTTTGGTTGTTACCACTCATTCTGAGCTGACTATCAAAAGCCAAATAATCAGTTTTCTTTAGGAAGACTACATCACAGTATGCTCTCAAGAACAGCTGACCCCAAGAAGGTCATCGAATAAAAACAAGTTAACAAACTTTCTTTTCTTTATTTTCAAAAGAGTGTTTGCATGATCTTATAATTGTCTTGTGGTTTTTAAATTTTGATTTGTAAAGGCCAACCAATCAGAATTTTTCCTTGTACACCCATGAATTTTTTCTACCTTAAACCTTGTAAAAAATTTCTTCTCTTGCTCATTTTGATCAGACTTGTCCAGGTACTACCCGCTTCATATTGCTCCACTTCAATAAAATGATTTGACTTAATAGTAACAGGGACTTTACTTGGATTTTTTGTGTTCTGAAGGTACTTTCTCTTCTGTGAACCCCAAAAGTCATGAACCTTGAAGCTTCAGTATCAACAGTGAACCCTTTGACCTCATCAGGAATCTTGCACTCTTGGGATTCACAAAGGTCAGGCCTCTTGAACTCCAGCTATTTCCTTGTGTAAAGCTCTCCAAGATTTATTGAAGGATCTGTTTTAATCATAGTCTTCCGAGAATTGACTTGTGCTACTTGCAGTAGTACAGGTTCTGGATTTTCCTAGAAATTTTTCAGTTGGTGGAATCTCACGTATGAGAAACAAAAAAACTAAGGGCACAGATCAGCTGGTTTAAAAGGTGACTCACATCGATCACAATCATAAATCACTTAGTGTCCACAATATGTTCTGTAAATATATATTGATATATGCTTCGTCAGTGTGCTATACTCTGGTGGCTTGTATGCTTGTATGTTACAGGCCTGCTGGAAGCTAAGTCACTGGTATTTCAAAGGTGAGCAGGATCACCCACCATTAAAAGCTTTCAGAGGAGCTTCCTCACTAAAAACAAACCACAAAGAAGGACTCCTATTCCCCACTTCAGAGGACGAAGTTACTGAAAACCCTATGCATACTTTCAGAGCATTGTCAAATACTGGAAGCCTAAACAGAGGAAACAGAACATTGTCAGAGAAACTGCTGGCAGACTGGCCCCTCAGCTCCGAGGGCACTCAAAATGTGGCAGAAGCCTAAGTGAGTTCTTGGAGGTGAGGTGATCATGAAAACGTGGGTAGGGATATTTAGGATCTTCATTGGCTGGTTGGGCAGGAGCCAAGTTAAAGAGAAACAACTGCAAAAGTCTCCTAATGATTGGAACTTGCAGTGTGTGAAATATGACTATAGGAAAATTGGAAGTGATCAAAAATGAAATGGAACACACGAAGACTGAGATCCTAGGCACTAGTGAGCTGAAATGGACTGGTATTGGGAATTTTGCATCAGATATTCATATGACTTTCTATGCAAGAAACAACACAATCAAGAAGAATGCCTTGGAATTCATTGTCAGAAAGGATCTTGTACAATCCATCATGAAGTACAATGATAGCTGGGTTTGGATTATATCTATCTGCCTTCAAAGAAATCCAACAAACACAAATATGACTAAAATTTGTGCACTAACCAGAAAAGCTAGTGATGAAGAAATTGAAGACTTCTCCCAACACCTTCAGTCAGAAATTGATCAAACATGCAATCCAGATGCATTGATAGTTATTGGTGACTGAAATACAATAGTTGGAAACAAAGAGAAAGGAGCAGTTGCTTGAAAAAATGAACTTGGTGATAAAAATGAAGCTAGAGGGCTGAGCCCCGGTGGCATAAGTGGTTGAGTGCAGGACTGCGGCCCATGGGCTTGGCAGTTCAAATCCAGTGGCGGCTCTCAGGAGCAGCGCTGGGTAGCTCCCATGACCACCAGAGGGAAGTGATACCCCCCCAAAAAAACAAAAAACAAACAAAAAATGAAACTATAAATCACATGCTAGAATTTTGCAAAACCAATGACTTTTTCATAGCCAATACCTTTGTACAACATTATAAAAAACAAATATACACAGTGAATTGTGCAAGGACTGAAAATTGGAAAACCAAAAGCGAAGAACATGTTTAATATATCTGAAACTGAAAGAAATAAAGAAAAATTCAAGCCCTGGGTTGCAATTTTGGAAGATTCTATAGGAAAAATATTGACTGATGCAGGTAGCATAAAGAGAAAACGATACAGTCACTGTATCAAAAAATAATTCCACATTCCACCATTTCAGGAAGTAAAGCACATGAGTAACAACCATGGTACTGAAGGGAAAAGTTCACCAAAGGTGTTAGCAAAAAAGAAGGCTCCAGATATTGATGGACTATCTATTGAAGCGTCTCAGCAAGCTAGAAATGGACTATAGCGTGGACTATAATAAAGTGTGGGTAAGCTTGAGAAGAATAAGAATTCCAGAACACGTCACTGTGTTCATGAGGAACTTGTACATGGAGCAAGAGGCAGTTGTGAGAACAGAAAAAGGGCACACTGCATGGCTGAAAATCAGGAAAGGTGTGCATCAAGGTTGTATCCTCTCACTATACGTGTTCAATTTGTGTGCTGAGCAAATCATCAGAGAAGCTGGATTCTATGAAGAGCCGTAGCACCTGGACTGGAGAAAGGCTTATTAACAACCTGCCGTATGCAGATGACACAACCTTGCCTGCTGAAAGTGAGGAGGAATTGAAGCACCTGCTGAAGATCACGGATCGTAACCTTCACTATGGATTACAACTCAATGTAAGGAAGACAAAAATCCTCTACACTGAACCAATGGGTAGCATCATCAATAAAGAAAAGGCCGAAGTTGTCAGATTTTGTCTTATTTGGATCCACAATCAATGCTCCTGGAAACAGCAGTCAACAGACATGTTGCATTAGGTAACTCTGCTGCATAAGACCTCTTTAGAATACAGAAGAGCAAGGATGTTACTTTGAGGATTAGGGTATACCCGACCCAAACCATGGTATCCTCCATTGCATCATACGCATGTGAAAATTGAACACTGAATAAGGAAGATTGTAGAAGCATCGATGCCTTAGAATTGTGGGGGCTGAATACTGAGAGTTCCACAGACTGCTAAAAGGACAAGCAGATTCGTATTGGAAAAAGTAAGGCCCGAGTGCTCCTTAGAGGCAAGAATAGCAAGATTTTTGTCTTATAGACATTGGACAGGTTGTCAGAAGAGTCCAGTTAATGGAGAAGGACATCGTGTCTGGTGAAGTGGTAGAGGGCCAGCAAAGGAGAGGAAGGCCCTCAAGGAGATGGGTTGACAAAGTGGCTACATCAATTAGCTCAGTACTGAACTGTTGTGAGGGTGCAGCAGGGCCCTGCAGTGTTTCATTCTGTTATGCATAGGGTCACTTTGAGTCAGAGCTGACTCACGGCCCCTAACTGCAGAATGAGTTGGATATTGTTCAAGCATAAAATGAGGATTGTATCACAGTATTTTATGAAGACATCATAACATGCAACAACAGGAGCTGTCGCTGGGAACAGAGAAAGATGGTCAAGAGATCTGATGATGGCGACCATCAATCCCCTAGTCTTCTTGGAAGAGCATCTCTGCAAATCAGAATGAAAACTGGAAGACTTTCCTTCAGGTGAATTGACATAGTGGCTGCCGCAATGGGTTCAAATATCAAAATTGTGAAGATAGCACAGGACTGGCCACTATTTTGTTTTTTGGTGCATAGGGCTGCTTTGAGTCGGTACCAATGCAACAAGACTTAAAAACAAGAGTCCCAAGTTTTCAACAAACTTGAACTCTCTATGAAAATGGAAGCTGCAGGTTAGCATAGCCTAACCAAGAATCGCCTAGGAATTATTAGGCTACATTGAGATTCTTTTAAACTATCTAAATTGAGTATTTTTTTTGGCAGTAAAGTATAACAGAAAGGTACCTGGGTAAAGCAACTACAATTATAGGCCCCTTTTAATGGTCATTTATTTATTTATTTATTTTGGGGGGCATCACTGCCCTCAGGTGGTGGGAGTAGGAGGCCCAGCCTTTGCTCCATGGAACTGGAATCGAACCTCCATCCCAGTGGGCCACAGTCCCGTGCACAACCACTACACCACAGGGGCTCATCCCTTTAATGGTTATTTTTAAAGCAGCCCTAGTGACATAATACTTACGCATTGGGCTGCTAACCAGAAGCTTAGGAGTTTGAAACCACCCACCAATCTATGAGTGAAAGAAGAGACTCTGTAGAGACTCTGTAGAGTTTTAGTCTTGAAAACCCAGAGTCAGTTCTACCTGGTCCTATAGAGTCACCGAGTCAGCATAGATTCGAAAGCAGTGGGTTTTTTTCTAAAAGTTCTAAGGGATCCCTGGTGGTGTAGTGGGTACATGTTGGGCTGCAAAGCACATGGTCGGCAGTTTAAAACTACTAGCAGCTTTGCACCACAAAGAATGGTTTTTCGACTCCTATAAACAGTAACAGTCTAAGAAACCCACAGGGCATCACTTCAAGTCAGCATTGACCCCATGGCAGTGAGTAAAGGACATCAAGGAACCCTGGTGGTATAAGGGTTAGGCACTGGCCTTCAAACCTTAAGGGCAGAAGCTCAAGACCACCAGCCTTCGTGAGAGAAAGACAGGACTTTTTAATTCCTGAAGAAACTCACAGTTTTACCCTCTCCTATAGGGTCACTGAGTTGGTGTTGACTTGATAACAGAGCATGAATGAGTGAAAGGGACTCAGAGAAAGCAGAATGAGCGCCTGTAGCCACATGAACAAATTAAAGAAGCTACAATGTCAAAGCTCTGCTCCAATTCCATGTGTCTTTTTTAAGAGCCACCCTAGTGTGGATACTGAGGCTACTTTGCAATCAGAGAAATTAGTATGTTAAAAATAAGAAATGAGATATGTAGTTTTTAGGATGGATCAAGTTCAGATAAGTGAAACCAGATTTCATATAGTTGTTACAAAAAAAATCTCAGAAACATTTTGCTAAGAATTTTTTTTTTCATTCTGAGAAATCACAATTTCAACCTAATTATAGTGAGGTAAGTTTTTTTAGGGGGTGGGCATCACTGCCCTCTGGTAGTAGGAGTAGGAGTCACACCCTTTGCTCCTGTGGAGTTTTTATGAGTGAAAGTAAGTTTTTGTTAATACATTGTCAGACAAAAATGGACCATCTCCAGAAAGTGTTGAGAGACGTGTAGTGAGACCAGAAAAGGGGGACCACCCTCTATAATCTTTTTTTCTTTTAAAAAAATCATTTTATTGGGGTCTCATACAATTTTTATTACAATCCATACATCCATCCATTATGTCAAGTACATTTGTACATGTGTTGTCCTCATCATTCTCAAAGCATTTTCTTTCCACTTGAGCCCTTGGTATCAGGTCATTTCCCCCCTTCCCTCCCTTCTTCTCTCCTCCCCACCCCACTTCCTCATGAACCCTTGATAATTTATAAATTATTTTGTCATATCTTACACTGTCCAGCATCTATCTTCACTCACTTTTCTGTTGTCCATTCCCCACGGAAGAGGTTATATCTAGATCCTTGTAATCAGTTCTCCCTTTCTATCCCACCCTCCCGGTATCCCCACTCTCAGCACTGGTCCTGAAGGGATCATTTGTCCCGGATTCCCTGTGTTTTCAGTTCCTATCTCTACCATTGTACATCCTCTGATCTAGTCAGATTTGTAAGGTAGAATTGGGCTTATGATAGTGGGGAGGAAGCATTAAAAAACTAGAGGAAAGTTGTATGCTTCATTGTTGCTATTCTGTACCCTGACTGCTTATCTTCTCCACACGACCCTTCTGTATGGTTATGTGCAGTTGTCTGCAGATGGGTTTTGGGTCCCCACTCCATACTCCCCCTCATTCATAATGATAGCATCTTTTTTGTTTGTTTGTTTTTGTTTGTGTTTTGGGGGGCATCACTGCCCTCTGGTGGGAGTGGGAGGCCCAGCCTTGCTCCTGGTGAGCTGCTGCTAGATTTGAACTGCCAACCCTGTGGGCTGCAGTCCCCCACTCAACCACCGGGGCTCAGCCCTGATATCTTTTTTTTCTTTAATACCTGATCCTGTTGGTCCCTCGTGAAAAGACACTGGTGTGCTTCTTCCATGTGGGCTTTGTTGCTTCTGAGGTAGATGGTCACTTATTTACTTTCAAGTCTTTAAGACCTTAGACACTATATCTTTTGATAGTTGGGCACCATCAGCTTTCTTCACCACATTTGCTTTGTTTTCAGTGATTGTGTCAGGAAGATGAGCATTATGAAAAGTCAGATTAATAGAATAAAGTATTCTTGCATTGAGAGATTACTTGAGTGGAGACCTAATATCCATCTGCTATCTTAATATATAATTATATACACATAGATCTATTTCCCCATCTTCATATTTACATATGTGCATACCTTTATTTAGATGTCTATAAATGCCCTTTGCCTCTTAGTTCTTTCCTCTACTTTCTTTTACTTTCCTTTTGTCCCACTATCATGCTCAGCCTTCATTTGGGTTTCATTAATTCCTCTCGGTTACATTAACCTTGATCAAGCCCTACCAGACATCCTACACCCTCCTCACCAGATTTTGGGTCACTTGTTGTTCCCTTGTCCCTGGGTTTGTTAACACCACTTCCTTTCCCCTCCTTCCTCTGACCCATGTGCCTCCAAAACTATCAGTTCCATTGTTTTCTCCTCCAGATTGTTTATCCAGTCTATCTTATCTAGATATACTTGCAGAAATAATAACATGCACAAAAACAAGACAGGAAAACAAAGCAACAAAAGAAAACAAAACAAAACAAAAAAACAATGACAGACAGAGAGAGAGAGAGAAGCCTGTAAATAATTCAAGGACTGTTGCTAGTCTTTATGAGTGTTTTCTGGTCTAGTTGGATGGAGTGCCATGGCCTGGTCCCAAAGTCTATTTTTGGTACTCCCTTGGGACTTCCTTGCTCTGCTCCCCTTTCTGTTTTGTTGAACACCCTTAGTGTGGTGGGGTCAGATTGGGTGCAATTCCCATTGTGTCTCCAGTGTTTGGCTGTTCTGAGCGGGGATATCATCCTCAAGGCTTGGTGGGCCAGGATGTGCTCCACTCTCTCTTCCTCCCCCTTCATTTGCTCCCGTGTGCTCTGATCAGAGCTGTCCCTCTCCCTCAGCTACAGCCTCAGTGCTGTCCTCTGAAGTAAATTCTTCTGGGGGCAGGGAGGGGCAGTTAGGGTTGAGGCCAGTCTCTCAGACCTCTCTACTGGTTCCCTACTTCATGACAGTATGTTGCATTCACATCTTGGAGCACTGGGCTGAAATCTGGTCCCTCTTTCCCTGTGGTGACATAAACAATATCCTCTCCAAATTATACTCTTTTCAATGAACTTGCTCTTCCTGGATTCTCACCTGTCTCCTGGTTTAGTCATCTAGTGCTATCATAATAGAAATATCACAGCTGATTTAACAAACAAATTTATTTTAACAGTTTAATAGACTAGAACTCCAAATTCAGTGTGCTGGGTCCAGGGGAAGACTTTCTCTGTTAGCTCTGGGGGAAGGTCTTTGTTATCAATCTTCAGGAGTCTAGGAGTTTGCCAGCCTAGGGAACTGGGTCCTGAGGAGTGGCTGATGGGTTTGAATTGCTGACCTTTGAATTACAGCCAAGTGCTTTAACTACTGCACTACCAAGGTACCTTTCTTGAATGCTATCAAAGACGAAATATTGTAGTGTGTTTCACAGAAAGGAAAACCACTTCAGTATATTTTGCTGTCATGAGGCCTCAACTACTGGATGAATCTAAGAAAGATATTTTGTAATTTTTCTGGCATTTTTTGTGGCATTTTTGTCTATTTTCTATAAAATCAGAATTCTTATTCACTTTTTATCTTATATATTATCATTTAAATGAAAACTACATTATCATCCCAATTAGAATTTTACTATTAATTTGAAGAGTAAATAATATTACATTACATTATCATTCCAGTGAGAATTTTACTATTGATTTGAAGACAGTGAATAATATTACACAATTTGGCCCTCTCCTTCAAAAATATTTGTATATTTATACTCCCTTAAACAAAACTCTCCAAGAAGTCTTATGCTAGTGAGTCTATGATTTGATAACTGATTTTTAACATAAACTTTATAGTGTTGCAAACGTGCAGTGAGGTGGTTTCTGATAACAAAACACTGGGAATAAAGATAGAATAAAGAGAGCTAATACCAAGGGCTTAAGTAGAAAAAAAGTGTTGAGAATGATGATGGCAACAAATGTACAGCTGTGCTTTGCGTACAATAGATGTATGTATTGATTATGACAAGTTACATGAGCCCCCAATAAAATGATTTAAAAAGAAAAGATAGAATAAGGAGTAGATGTTGGAACCAAATTATCACCGGTCCTAGGATCATAACAGAAATCAAGCATTTCTTTTTTTTGTTTGCATGTTTGTTTTGTTTTTTTGCTTTTTGGCATCACTGCCCTCTGGTGGTGGGAGTAGGAGGCCCAGCCTTGCTGCTGGATTTGAACCTCCAATCCAGTGGGCCGCAGTCCCGCGCACAACCACTATGCCACTGGGGCTCATCCTCAAGCATTTCATATAACTTGATTTTTCTAGGAGATAAGACAAGAAGCAAAACAAAAACTCAAGACTAGGTAATAGACCATTAAGGGGACTGCAATGGATGGGTTGAAGCAAATGTATGTGTGAGTTGTTTGGTGTTAAGACTGATGGTCTGGTTCTGTAAATCTTCTTCAAATTCACAATAGTTGAAAAAGGTGCAGCGAGGGGAAAATATAATTTCGTAGCGTATAAAAATATTTGAAGAAACTTTTCTTACATTGAATTCTAGAATTTATTTTTTGGTAGTTCACCACTGTTTTGTAGAAGTTAATGAAATATTTGTCAGTTGGTCTCACCGTTCCTCCCCTTTTTTCCCTGCTACTGGCTCAATTAAAAAAAAAAGCGCTTCTCAATCCTCATCTGGTTAAGTATCTATCAATGTACAAGTACCAAACGTTTGGACTGCTGTGGCTATGTAACAGGTTTTCAGATTGGATAGTGAAGGCCCACTTTGTCCCTCTACTTGAAGAGCTCTTTGTCTATTGTATGTCTCTTTCTTCATTCCCCATGAAGTCAATAGTTTTTCATTTCTTTCAAGGATGAAATTGTGATTTGGACTTGAATTGCATTATGTTTATAGGTTTCTTTGGACAGTATTTTCACAATATTGTATTTCTATCCACAAACATGTGATCTATTTGTGTATGTCTCTTTAGGTGGTTTGTAGTTCTCTTTGTAGTCTTGTTTCTTTGCTTAGGTCTATAGCTGAATATTTAATCTTTTGTGTGGTTATTTTAAATGATATATATATATATTTTATCACAGGTATACAGGAATTCAATTGATTTCTGCTTGTTAAATTTTTATCCTGCTATGTTGCTGAATTTATCAATTGCTTCTAATCTTTCTGTGGAGTTTTTTGGGTTTTCTCTATATAAAATCATATCATCTCCCAATAGTAAGAATTTCACTTTTTTACCAAATCACATTCCCTTGATTTCTTTTTGTTGTTTAATGGTTCTGGCTAAGACTTCCTATAAGAGGTTGGGTAAGAGTGATGATGAGGGCATCTTTGTCTGGTTCCCATTTTCAGGGCAAATGCTTTCAGCTTTTCCTGAGAATGCCAGTGGCCCTAGGTTTTTTTGTATGTGGTCTTTATTATATTAAGGAACTTCCTCTCTATTTCTATTCTGTGAGTGTTTTAATTAGAAATGGGTGTTGGACATGGATTAAGCCTTGGGTGAATCCGCTCTCATCTTAGTTAATGGATGTGAATGGCCTTTTTTAAAATTAAAAGATCATTTTATTGGCGGTTCTTTCAACTCTTATAACAGTCCATGCATCAATTGTATCAAGCATATTCATACACATGGTGCTACCATTATTTTCTAGACATTTACTTTCTATTGAGCCCCTGGTATCTCTGGTATCACTGGTAGCTCTGCCCTCTCACCGCCCCCCCCCCCAGTCTTGTTATTGGACAAAGCATTGTAGTTAATATGACTGATGTAATTAAAATATAATATCTTATGATTTAATATTTCTGACCCATTTTTTTTCTTTTTTTTTTTTTCTGATCCATTTTAAAGTTGCTTCAGATTAAAAGAAATGAAGGGGAAATACTTGTGTTGGGTCCCTCTGGCCATAGACCAGGGTATGATTAGCTTTGCTATCATGCAGAGCATATTGGGAAGTGGGAATATTACAGATCCGGTTAGGCTAAAATTTAACTAATCATTTGATCTCCCTTTTGAGCCATTTAAAATTTGTTCTTGTTTTTAACATCATATACTTTTTTATTAATGTTTTTAATATCTTATTTCTGTATATGAAATCTGGGATTAGTAAATCTAGAGACAGTGATTAGACTAATGGTTTCTTATGGGTATGGCAGGGGATGTTGGAGGGGGAATGAGGAGTTAGTAAGGAGTACAAAAATATTCTAACATTGTGATGACTGTACAACTTAATATAAATGAACAACTGAATTGTATAATAGTTGAATTATGTGGCAATAAACTTTTAAAATGAATGTTGGGTATCGTCACATGCTTTTACTACGATTTCCTGGTAAGATCATGTAGTTCTTTTTCTTTGGCCTGTTTTTTTTTGGGGGGGCATCACTGCCTCTGGTGGTCGTGTTTTGGCCTGTTTTTAATGGTAGATTATACCAATTGTTTTCGTAATGTTGAACTATC